>WOGP01001252.1:0-19827 GCA_015342065.1 Leptinotarsa undecemlineata | reverse complement strand
AAAAGTGGCCACGGCAAAGTGCTATTTGTTTTACATTTCCTTTGAAAATAAAGCTAGGAGGAAATAAAAACGAAATTCTGAAATTTCGGGTTTTCTGAGATATTTCCGAAACTACTCGGAATATTGAAACTTTCTAAATAGCATAATATTAGGCACATAAATGCGATACTTTTCTATGATTCAATCGATTCCGTAGCACTTACCGTTTGCGATATCCCCATGCTGTTAATTTTTATCTTGGACATAGTGTACATTTGGGATTTAAAGAAATGAAAAGGGTAGTGAAACTTAAAATACAGCAACTACAACAGTGAGATAGTCTAAAATGATTAGCCACAAAATAGTAGTTGATGTCTTTGATAGTAAGTGTTCATTTCTCCAAATAATGTTTTTTCAACGAGTTTTTGAATTTCACAACAGATCAACAGATTTAGTTCTTTTTGTTGCTGCTGAATTAGTTTTATATTTGAACAATGCATTTGTTAGGTACTGCAATTTAAACTAAATCCACATTGACATTGTGAATGACATGAACGTTTTTATTGAAGTAAAATAAAATTGTATTATCAGTTCCTCAAGTTTCGAATATTGAATATTCATACATTATTCGATAGTTGAAAGTATATCCGTTGACACATTGCGAATAATACATTACAGCTACCGGACTGAGTCATAGCCGGTGGGAGAAATCGTATCGTATCTTCACGAGTTTGACTACTGAAAATATGTTTATGCAATTCACCTTCAAACTCCATCTTTAACTGAATACGGTACTGAATTTTGATGTTTATGGCTCGAATAATCTAACAGATTGATAACAGATTTCTACACATCTACTGCACATCTTGAGGGAGGGGCTTCTCACCGGCTATGACTCAGTCCGGCATGTAGAGACTTTACCACCCTGGAATTTTCACAAATTGTTGCCTGAATAAATTTGAAATCTCTCCACTGAATAACTAAAATTCTTTCCTCAAGCAACTAAATCAACATGAAATTCAAGATTATCTTTAATATTTCTGAAAAATGTGGGTTAAATAGAAATCGGCCTTATTCAAGCGATTTTTTGCCAAGAAAGCAATTCTATTGACTTTAAAAGAAAATTTATTATACAACTCGCTGATGTGCTTTTACTTATAAGGGAAGAAGTATAATTCATATGAGATACTGTTCTGTGAATACAGTGTAAGCAAAATCGATAATTCCCGATTTATTTCCAAAACTGCAACATCTACTACAACGGACTTTGACATCTTACCATCTGCGACAATAGATATTTGCTTGAGATCAAATTTGTTGGTTATCGATATTTCGTCGATGAGAGTTACACTGGGTATTCCTGAGATATATTGATAGGTGGCGCCATATACACCTTTTGAAAATTTAGGTTCCTCTGGGTGGTAGGTTCTGGGTGGTAGATTGATAATTAGCGTTGCTTTTCCTGAGCCATCGATATCCTTCTTTTTCGCCGCTAGAGTAAGATCAATAAAGGACATAGCATCAAGGACGGATTTACTCAGGGGAATCAAGATCTGAATTTGCCATTTCTTAAGGGAATCATTATATTCAATGCCGAAATTTGTAATACCATTGTAGTCTGTAAAAAAAGAAGTTACAGTTGTTTCACCTCAATTAGTGATTTAGTGTTCGATTTTAACGTACCGCTGATTTCAATAGATATATCTGAGACGTCCGAGACCTTATTGAATTTAACATCCTGGTTGAAATCTATTATCCCAGTTCCTTTGATTGGATAATCAGCTGTATAGGTAACGTCTGAAAATTCGGGAATTTCCGAATCTAACTCATCATTCGGCAGTTCCAGAACCAGAATCGAAATTCCCGATTTAGTGAATTCACCTCCAGATGCTGTCATAGTCAGCACAAGTTCATTGTTGGCTTTGAGTACGGATTCGTTGAGAGGTTTTTGGATTTGTATCTGCCAATTACCGGAAGGTTTTTCGAGGCGGAAGTTTTCCGAGTAAGCTGGAAATGTTCAATAATTCGTCAGGAAATGTTTCTGGCTTCAATAATTTGGGAGAGTTTGGTAGATCATTTTGTGTCCTTTTTTTACTTACCGCTCAATTCGATTTTTATATCATATTTTTCATCCACGTTATTGAAATTCAAAGGATTTCCGAATTCGATCACTCCTTTTCCATTTTTGGGATAAGTAACAATATAGAAATTTTCCGTAAATTCGGGAGCATCCTCATCAACATCTGATTTCGGTAATTCCAACACTAACACCGTCGATCCTTTCACGTCGTTTCCTTGCTCCGTGGCAACCAGTGATGCGATAAGCGGCAATTTGTCTTTGAGAATTGATTCATCCAAGGGTTTTTTGATTTTGAGATTCCACTTACCCGAATCAAGAATAACATCGAAATTTTCTGTGTAATCTATGGAATTCAATTTGGGATATTACAGTATGAGCCTCTTTTAAATACCGATACTTGTGTGTTACAGTTTTTGTGTTTTGATGTACCTATACAAGATAGATTATAAGAGTGGATAGAAAAATGCTTGGTTGAGTGTGTTTTGATTAAGATTCATGTTTCCAGAAAGAGTTAAGTCACACTTCTGCGATGTAATCTAGAAGAGATGAAGTTGATTTTTGGGTAATAGTCATAGTCTTCTCCATCATTTTGGAGGTGAGAAATGCCGAACTGGTTAGATCCTAACTATTTTCTAGTTAGTAAGATATATACATAGCGTTTATTAAAGTTTGAATAACTTGGGAAAGACCGTTGTCACGCCCGGGAAACAAATTTCAAGAACGTTTAGGTGGAATAACTTCAGGTCCTGAATCCTCATCCACATTGAGATCAAGAAATTTGCTTACGGAATGTTCATAATGATATGGCTACTTTCTTTTTTCTACACATTTATATATATGTCTAATATTCCATCGACTAAATTATATATTTCTTTTTCGATGCAAATGTTGAAAAAGCAAATATTCTGCTATTTAGTACAGTCATTCTCCAACTTGTAATTTGTAATTAGTTTTCAACATTTTTCTCTTTTTTTTCCTACTTTTGTTGGAGATGTTGCATCTTTTGATACAACCAATTGACCAATTGATCATCAGCTTTCCCCTAAATTTTTACATATATTTATTGTATTATTCTAGGAATGAATAACTATTGTTGTTATAATTTAATGAATTTACTGCTAATAATACCTATGTTAACGTACGGAGTCATTGCATGGGGACCGAAAGTTTTACAAGCCTAGGTCATCTAATAATTATATCAAATAATAGTTATATCAAATAATTAAAATATGTGGAGAGTATTCCATTCTGCGTCACAACAATATAATTTTTATAATATTCATTAATCGATATAATATTTTAGAACATCCACTATTGGTTTTTGTATGAAGGTATGTGTGTGTGTGTTGATTGGTTTTTGACGTATGGTATTGAAAGTATTATGGAATTTTCCCATACTCACCAGTTACTACTATAGTAACTTTTGTAAAATCTTTTACATTAGTAAAATTTATGTTAGGTTCGAATTCGACCAAACCAGTTCCATTCTTTGGGTAATCCGCCGTGTAGTAATTTTCTGAAAATGCTGGTCCTTCCTTTTTCGTATCATCTTCTGGCAGTTTCATAACCAACACCGAAACTCCGGTATTTTCAAATTCTACCGCTGATGCTGTCATGGTAATAACTAGTTCCTTTTCTTTTAGAGTGGTTTCGTTGAGAGACTTTTCAATTTTAATTTGCCATTTTTCATTAGCCTTTTCAACGACGAAATTATCAGTGAACTCTGAAATATACGTTTTTTGTTTTGTTTACGTGTTTTGTTTCTATGATTGGTTGAAATTTGAAAAATTATATTTGATGCATTTGTTCTAATACCGTATTGTCATGGAAGGCTTACAGTGCCATGGTTTGAAATAATTTGTGTAAGGAAAGAAATTAAGAAAAATTGGTGACGACATGGAAATTGCGATAAAGAGCAGTGAATATTTTGCTCAGAATAAAAAACTTCAAGTCGATGCATAGTATAGGGGATGAAATAGGGTGACTTTTAGGGACACACCAATTGTTTTTCACTATTTTCTCTGACATGAGATTCCTTATTGAGAACAGTGTGAAAGTAGGTATAAGAATTTACAACTTTTGTATTATGCGATCTGAAATTATTCGAGAGAAATAGTAAGAATCGATTTCTCAGTTTTCGATTTCTTCTCATACAAAAATCATTTTCTTTTCATGATATCCGCTGAAAACCTTCGTGTACTGATTATGCCATAATTTCGATGCCAAAAATATAAAATACCCCCTCTTCATTACTCCTGTGCTGAAAAAATATTTTTTAAATCAAACGGTTTTTTGTTGAACTATTTACTTTCAGATGATTTGAAGGAAAAGTAATATTACCATGAAAAAATTTGCTAATAATTGACCTGACGGGTAGAAAATATTAGATTTGAAGAAGATAATGGTTTTGAAGATTCCAATTTTCCAAAAGATACCATAACATTTTATTGAATCTTACGATTCAATCAGGGAAAGAGGCAGAAACTACCGATTGATTAAATGAATATTTTCAAGTACTGTGATGAAACGAAATGTGTAAAGTGACATTCTGCTGTGGTTCAGCAGGATGGCATTCCAATACCATAATGGCCCTGTCACGAGCCAGCAGGAGATTTTGCGATTTGGGAAAATACCAGCTGATCACAGTCAACAATACTCCCTCGGTCAATTGCTGTCAGGAAAACAATTTTTCGATTTGCTCAATTTTTTTTTCGCAGTCGTGTCGATAAATACTATATTTTAAAATTATTTTCTCGCATACTGGGTGATTCAGCCGAGTGTGACCAACCAAAGTTATATTTTTTTAAATGAAACACCCAGTGTATGAATATGTCATTCGTATTTTTCAGCTATCTAAGGCATTTTTGTTTTCGAACTTCTATTGCGGCATTGCCAAGTTATTCTAGAAAAAACTATTTTGCAGACAATACTCTTTTAATTCACCCCCGCATGTCAACATCACTATGGTAATTTCGGGAATCTCAACTGTTGGAAACAGTATATGAGGTCTTCGGTAAAACCGGTCAAGTTTCATTCAATTTCAAACGGATATAATTCAACTTTTTCAAAGGAACACCCTGTATTTTTTTTGTATGAAATGTTTCAACTTTTCACTACATTCTTTATTGGAAATATTCTATACGAAAAACATATATTTTACAAATTATATCCAGTTTCATTGATTGTTGTAACCACAAAAAACTCCAGTGATTCTTCATTTCATGTCTTCTATAGATGTTGGAGGAGTTTGGTAGACATTTGATATACCTCCATGAAAAATACATTTCGTGGCCATGACACATGCCCACCCCTACCTATCCATTTATGGTTGAAATGATCGTTGGGGTATTCCCGTACCTCGGTTTTGAAATATGGTGGTGCACCGTCTTGTTGTAGCCACATTCTAAGTCTTTTCACATTTGGAACCCCGTCCAATAAATTCGAAAACTCATGTAGAATAAATTTCACATATTTTCTTCCAGTGAGATGCTCATCCAAAAAATACTAACTGATAACTTTCTTTCCGAGAATTCCACCCCAAATATTCAATGACCAACGCTGTTGATGTTCGGGCAACGAACAAAATGGGGGTTTTCCGTTGCATAACAAGGCATGTTATGCCGATTCATAGTTCAATTTTTATGAAAAGCTGCTTCATCAGAAAATAACATGAAATCGAAAACATCATTTTTCTGATTGATATTTTCTAAGCCCCATCGGAAAAATTGAACACGTTTTTCGAAATATCTTCCTCTTAACTCTTGCATCAATTGCATGTGGTAAGGATGAAATTTGCTTGCTCGTATCATTAGAGACACGCTGGTTTGAGAAAATAGTAGTAGTTCCCTACTCAGATCTCTGGTTGTCACATGGGGATTTTCAAAAAGGTGAAGAGTAATTTGAAATGTATTTTCTTCATTTATTATAGGGCAGACACGTTCAAACTTCTCGTGATTCATATTATCAGTTCTATCAAATTTTGTTTTTAGAGCCTGAAATGCCCTTCCATCTGGCTGTCTTCTTTCGGGGAACTCCTCTTTGTAAATTTTAGATGCAAGGAGGTAGTTTCCGTCGCTTTTCCCAAAGCATAGACTATTTGCACCATATCTTCCAATACATAATGGAAATAATTCAATCTACACGCGAGTTACGTGGTACCAGATATCTACAGGAGCCCGAGATTTTACAAACTCATTATATTTTGAATCTCATAATAATTGTCTTAGTAACTATTCATTCTTTGTACTGATCTAGAAAAGAATAAACGCTTTCTCGAGTCTTATGTGAAATCGATTTTTTTTAAACTAAGTTTTCGATTTCCAATACATAATTCGCGAAATAAACTTCAACGGAAGGCGTTATTAACAAATTCAGAGATTTATTTTTTGATGAGAGTCATGGATAACTGGGTTTTCAAAAAACAGTATGAATATTCTTTAGGTTTTTTTATAAATTTTTTACCGTTGAAACCGCTGATAACTATCACTAGATGGTATGAAAAATGCTAATGTATATGTATGTATCATTTGCAATTATGTCCGTTCGAAAATGAAAGAAACTTTACCGGTTTTACCGAGCACCCTATAAATTGTTTCCAAATTTTGAGATTTCCAGAATTACCATAGTGATGTTGACTAACTTTTCCTAAAAAAATCCACCTAATTGCTGTAGATATGCGGGTGCATATCTACAAAATAGGTTGTTCTGGAATAATTTGGCAATGCCGCAATGGAATTGTCAAATGCCATTGCGGCATTTTAGCAATTTAGCGGCATTGTGGTAATTTAGCTTTGGAGAGCTAAAGAAATATGGAATTGATGTATTCTTATACTGGGTGTTTTATTTAAAAAATTATAACTTTGGTTGACCACGCTCAGCTGAATCACCCAGTATGCGAGAAAATAATTTTGAAAGATATTATTTATCGATACGACTGTGGAAAAAAGTTGATCAAATCGAAAAATAGTAGGACATTGTTGTACCAACCCCGGAGGAAAATGGAAACGATTGTTCAATCAAATCCAGCCAATCCCAAGTGACAGATCTTTAGACGCTCTCGTAGAAAAACTCGACTTCCTAATATAATGATAACGATCTTCCACAATTAGTAACGATACAATTAAGTAAAAAAGGAAAATCTTCAAGTGACCCAAATACAAAGTAACTTGTGGAGAGAGTAAAATCACAAAACCGTTCCGAAATGCCTCCGTTTATCGCCTTTCCTCATCATTCATGAATTTTTATGAAGATGTTTAACGGGATGCGGGTGAATCAACGTGAAACTAGTGAAGGATGAAGAATAAAAACAGCAATGAAAGTGAATCAATGAGATAGCTGAGATAATGAAAGAGTGATACTGAATTATGAGTATTCAATTTAAGGTTCCTAATTGGATGAAATTTTCAATTTGTTGAATAAGCTGCGTAAGGAAGATCGCGCAGATATTCACAAAAAGAAAATAATTGGAGTGAGAAATGGAAAGGAAAGAACTAGATGAACAAAAAAATGAGAGAGAAGTCGAGAAACTGTACGTAAAGAACGGAAAGAAAGTATAATAAACCTAAGAAATATTGATGAAACGGTGAAAGAAACGGGACATATATAATTTTTTTACATATCTTTTTCAATAAGATAGCTAGGAAAATATTTTCGATATTACGCACGTATGGCTGCAGTTCAATGGCTGCATGTTATTATTGAAACACTGTTGATAATTTAGTATCAATTTTGAGATTTTTGTTAACTTACCGTTGAGTTCAATTTTCACCTCAACATTATCGTCAACGTTTCTAAAAATCAGTGGTTTCTCGAATTCAATTATTCCACTACCCGTTTTCGGATAATCGACGATATAAAATGGCTCTGAAAACTGCGGTTTGTCTTCGGTTTTCTTTTTCGGCAATTCTAGTAGGAACACTGATGATCCTGTCAGGACATTTCCTTCCTCAGTAGCTTCCAAATATGTAACAATAGGAGACTTTTCTTCTAGGGTAGATTCGTTCAAGGGGTTCTTGATTTTGAGTTGCCATTTATTTGACTGATGGACTACATCAAAGTTTCCTTCGTATCCTATTGAATAAGTCATATATAATGGTAGAGGCTCTTGTTTGTTGAAAGTTTCATGTGTTTATTGTGGTATGTGTGTTTTTATTCACTGGTTTGTGGATTACTTGAGGTGTGCTGAATGGTCTTTGGAAATTTATGCAATTTCAATTCATGTTAGGTAAGTCGTGAAAATTGTATGCTAATACTGTGTATACGTGCATATGTATGCAGCTGGCAGTGTTCTTGTGAGTGAATTATTGATCGTGTTTTTTACTAACCTTTTACTTGTATTGTAACTTTTCCAACATCTTTTATATTGATAAAAGTAATTTCACTACTGAAGTCAATTAAACTAGTTTTGCTCTCTGAGTAATTCGCCATGTAGTAGTCCTCTGAGAATATTGGCCCTTCCTTTTTATCCTGTTCAGGTAATTGTAAAACCAAAATGGAAATTCCGGTGTTTTTGAAGCCTACTGCAGTTGCTGTCAAGGTAATGACGAGTTCGTTTTGTTTTAGGGTCATTTCGTCGAGAGCCTTTATAATTTTTATTTGCCATTTTCCATCAGAATTTTGAACGAGAAAATTTTCAGCATAATCTGAAACACATTTTTTCTGTTTCAAATAGATGTACAATGGACTTTCAACTATGTGGATACTGGTGACGAATACTCAACTTATAACTTCGGGAATTCAATTTCTGTTATTCAAATTTGATCGTGTTACCATTCATCGGAATAAATCAGTTGACAAACATTTTGAACTATCATCAGTTGGACTTGTACTAAATTGATATTTTTCAAATTAAGAGATACAGTTACATATAAATTCAACAATTTTTTAGTAGTGTATACATATTCGAAAGCTTCAGCTTACAAACAAACTTCGAGTCGAATACCTGCCACGATTGAGTAATCTATTAGATATCTTTTTGTCGAACATGTAACATCAGATATTTTTGTGACGTTCGAATGTCACATTTGAAAATTTTGTTAGTTCGTCATTGTCGTTGATAATTTGTACATTATCATCCATGCATCGGATCCAACTCTATTTTCTCTCGAACTCTATTTTCGCTTGATTATCAATGAAACCATTTTATTTATTATTCGTATAATATTCTGAAATTTCATTATTATTGTCAAATAATTACCAGTTTATAGTATAGCAATTACTACAAACATACTGAATATTTTCATCTAACCTGAATCACCTATTTGGGATAATTTCATCGGAAATGACAACAAATCCTGCAACTAGCTTATCAGTCAGAGAATTGCTTGCACGCGGAGTCGCATTGAGAAAGACCTTCACTAACAGTGAAGTTTTCTGAAACATAAAAAACTGAAAATCTGTTGTATCAGTTACCATAACTGTAATAACCATTATACTCATCCGTCATCTCATCTCCTTAATTTTGAAGCCGAAAAAAACATTCATCTTGGAATATCACCTAATCGGCTTTGAGAAACAAAATTCAGCCAAGAAATACCATATTTTATCAATAATTTCAATTACTATTATTTGAATATATTTATTAAACGAAAAAGTTGTTGAAGTCTTCTCAATGAATGGACTTATTCGTGTGATTCCTATCACGAACACAAACAGAAACAACGTATCGTATTTTTCCACTACTGAACTATCTAATATGGTTCAAATGTAGGCAAACTGGGCTTCAAGGGATTTCACTTTCAATACCAACGTAAATACGTCAAATAATGTAATACTTCAACACACAGAGAACACCCCACCACAATTTTTAGATATATCAAATCAGTAATATCTGAATAAGACACAAGTTCTTGATGCTCAATACTCAATCTATTGCAAAATCTATGCAACCAGATAGAAAAATGTTTGCAGATGTCCACCCAAGGAGCTATGCTATGTTAATATTCTCTTTTATTATTATTTTTTTTTATTATGCCAAGTGATTTTTCAGAACATATAAAAATCAACAAGTTAGTAATGGTCAAAGATAACAAGTCAATGGGCTACAAACTAACATGTGGATCATGCCCAAACGTTTATAAAGAATGGACTTCAAGAAATTTTAAAATGAGAATTTCAGAAAGTTGTAGAAGTTTTGAGCTAAAAAAATCAATTCCTCCTATTCTTGCCACCTTTTAGAGAATGATGTCAACATGGACTACGACATATCACACAGAGAAAGTAAAGGACAAAAATGAAACATGCTAGAATCTGGAAATCAATAAAGGCAAATATTCAATGTCTTTTTCAAACGACCAACATGAAGTTAGTCATTCACCATTATTGAACTTGTTTTAATAAAATGTCAATAATTAATATTTTACATATAATGAATGTTCTTCTGTATTTACTCAGTTGATTTTTGACATAAAATGCCAATATTGTATCTGTTTCCTAGAAGTAATATTGTATTGTACGTAACTGTTTACCAGAGTTATTTATTTATTTATTTACGGCAATGCCTATTTTTCACAAAATAATTAACAAGTTTACACATATGTATTTAACAGTAATCTAAACTAGGTTTAAGAAAAAAATATATAAAATCAAATAAAAAAAAATCGGAAAAATAAGTTAATGAATTACAATCTTTTTTTAAATGTTTCCAAGGAAGAATCAAAAATTTTAAATCTACATGTATTTGCAAGTCTCAAAATTCTACCTAGAGATTCATTCCGGCCATAATTGGTGCGACAAAAAGGTACTTTGAAGATTTTCGGGTTCTTTGAAGCGTTAATCAGTTATCTAACAAATTTTGTTACAACCTACTGTTAAATAAAATATGTTATAAAATGGTTTGATGTACCAGTTACGCGAAACGCGTTTTAAATAAAAATTATTGTGAAAATTCTATAATTATCATCATGGAAAGAACTACATATGAAGAATATTTTTGGGAAAGAAAGTTTTTGGTTTTCTACTACTCCATCTTGATACAAAAAAGGGGGGAGGGAATCTTCCAAAGAGAGGAAGGAAATAATCAATTTAAAAATAAGGAACTCTATACATGCATGTGTAGATCATGCAAAGAATTAACTTTCAGACACAAATTGAAAGAAAGTCCTCCTGGAGCAGCTACTTTCATATAAACATTGAATTACACGAAAGAAAAAATTCTTTCGAAACAAATACTTCTATATGAACACTGAATTATACAGAAGATACTTTTCTCTACCCAGTTTGTATTTTTTTGTATCAAGATGGAGTAGTAGAAAGTCAAAAACTTTCTTTCTCAAAAATTATTCACTCCTAAAAATATAACCCCTTCAATTCAAAAAATATTTTATTCCACCAATTATCAGTCACACCATTTTGATATCGAATGTGAGATTTTTTTTCATATTCAAAACATAACGTCAGTTCTGATCCAAATTGTTTTTATGGATTTCAGATTGATTATGGGGACTTTTCGTAATATTTGTAACTCGTTGAAGCTCAGTCTGATACTCTCCTAGAGTTAGACACAATGATGGTAATTCGTGTTTGAATAATGCATTGTTTGTTTGCATCTGAAAATGCAACAAGTTGAAGCCAAGAAGTAAGAAATGACGAAATAGTCATTTAAAAATATTATGAAGAAGAAATACGTAAATACACGATGTCTACGACCTTGACAGCATAACGAAATTATTGGTTTCATATTTCACCTAAAATTCATAAATTATTGAATGAATAGTGCTTTATATTTTTATTTTCATTAGAGAAAGTAGAAATCTATAACTGCTAGTGAATATTACTGGAGTTTTTCCCAACATCAAACCGTTATTTTAACATCTAGACTCGTATTTCGATCGTAAAGTGATCATCTTCAAGAGGAAGATATTTTTTTGAGCTTCCTCTTGAAGATGATCACTTGGTGATCAAAATACGTGAGGTGTTAAAATAACGTGATAACCAAGTGATAATATTCAAGAGGAAGATCTTTTTTTGATCTGCCTCTTGAAGATGATTACTTGGTGGTCGAAATACATGTCGAGGTGTTGAAATAACGGTTTAGTGTAATATTCATTACGACACCAAAGGTTCCAAACAGTGCATCACAAGTATATAACTGCAAGTGATAAGAAAAGTTTTATTTCTACGATAGGGGACTATTTATACTTCGGGAACTTGCACACCAATGTCAATAGGTGAAATGTGGCAACACCGTAAATTTTTTAACATAAATGTATTTACAATGTTTAGATGTACAAGTGCTTGTTTACAGTGACAAGAAAATCAGTTTGATCAAAAAATGGAAATTTCAGAATGTATTGATAAACTCAATTCTTTATATGGCGATAGAACACCATCAAAAACCACAGTATATCGCAGGTATAGTGAATTCAATCGTGGTCGTAATTCGGCCGCCAACAAATTCCCTGAAGGTCGTTCAAAATCGGTTGTTGTGTCACAAAACGTCGATGCAGGGCGTGAATAATGCACGATCGTCATGCGACATATTGTGAAATAGGGGCATCCTTGCCTATTAGTTCCACTTCAATGCATTCGATTTTGCATGAACACTTCGTTGTAAAAAAAATTGTTCTTGTTGGATACGCTCAAAAAAGGCTCGTGTCAAGTGGTGTAAGAAAATGATTGAAAAGTTCGACAGTGGTCCTTCAAAAGACATGTAGTCCTTCGAAAGACATGCATTAAATCGTGACAGATGACGAATCATGGATATATTCGTATGAGCCGGAAACAAAACAGCAATCGACCGTGTAGGTATTCCAAGACGAGTTAAATTCAAAAAACTTGATCGTGAAAGAAGCACAGCGAAGCAACTGGTCGCCTGTTTCTTCGGCTGAATGGATCCTGTGGACACTGTTCCGCTTGAGCAACGTAGAACGGTCAGTTTTGAGTGGTACACGACGATTTGTTTGCCGGAAGTCTTCATTCTCCATCATGATAATACGAGCTCTTGATTATCTTGTCAAATAGGTGAATTTTTAAGCAGTTGAAACATCGAATTCATGACTCATCCTCCGTAGAGTACTGATTTGACACCCAATGACTTCTTTTTGTTCCCGAATATCAAAGATGAACTGTGTGGTCAACGATTTACGAGCCCCGAAGAAGCAGTTGAAACGTTCAAAAACTATGTTTTGGGTGGTGTATCAAGGGGAATGGAAAAAGTGCTTTGACAAATGGTTTGAACAAATGTAAAAGTATATTTATTATCAAGGGGAATATTTAGAAAAACAATAAAGCCATTTTCATAAAAAAAAGTTTGTTATTATCTGCTATTCCCGAAATATAAATAGTAACCCGTTTTTGTTACAAAATTATCACGGATTTCACACGGATTTCATTCACATAAAAATTGTCTTGGCAAATGAAAATAACGGTCTCTATTTATAAACTCTTTGTTATCATGTCATGTTGCTTCGAACTGAATCTTTTTCATATGGAACTTCTATAAAAGTCTTTTTCATGGAAGACATGGTGGTACTCTTGTAACAGTAAAAAACATAACTTTAGATTCATTCAATATCTAATGAAAGAAAACTGAAATGTAATGACAGTATTTAAACTGTTTATCATTAATGCCTAGCTGATATAGAAAACAATCCACAAAATGTTCACGCCATGAGGCTTACTTTACAAAATAACAAAAGTTAATTGATGCGTTTTTGTCTGTCTATCATTTTCATCTGTCTATAGTTTTTATATTCTTTCAAAGTTGTTGAATTCAGAAAATATTTCGTTAACGCAATAATCTATTGTAAGGAGGTTATATTTCGCCAATACAAAAAGTCCCAGTGGCCTATTCTTCACCATACTAATTAGTGTGAGCGGATGTATTCTCCGACTACTTCACCACATAGTCCATTTGTATCTGATAGATCTTTAGGTAATCGATTGTTTTTGATATGAGGATACTTGGAAATAATGAATATACTTCAAAAGAAGATTGAAATATCACCATCTTTCTGATTTTATCAATGAATTCTTGCAAGCTACTGTAATTTCATGTATCAAGATGTAATATATAGATTCCTAAATCTTAATCTCCCCTATTAACCTATATCTATCAACCTTCAACTTTACTTGATAATAAAAATTGGCAAGAAAATTTCCTATCATTTTCTGATAGAGTGATTAATATAAAGTTAACAATAGGCTGTTTGGAATCGGATCTTCGAACAGTGACAAAGATTCTACTCCAAACAGAACAATTGTTTACTTTTATAGAAATTGAAATTTAGGACCTAGGAATAATGACGAAGGTTCCGTTCTAAAACAGTTCGTGAGTCACTAATAAAAGTTAAGGGGAACTTTCACGGACAATTTACAGCCATATTCTGCCCAAGAAATCATTGATTTATGTCCAAAAGTGAAAGTATACTCTATACATCGGCCAGATTTAGAGCTAGCAATCATTCTACTTTATCCATTGAAGTCGTCGAATTCGATGGTGTGTTCTTGCTCTGGTGCTTGGGAGCAGTGCTTCCTTTGATCTTTAGTATATTATCTACTCACTACTCAAATTAATTGATAGTGCATCATTGTCTCTCACGTTCTTGAAGCTCAGTGGTAAATCTATCACATCTGTTCCGTTTTTTGAATAGACCTCTTCATAAAACGTGTCCGAAAACTCAGGAGTTTCTTCAGTGTCCGATAATTTCAAGACCAAGACCGATGATCCTTTCAAATCACTTCCAGTTACTGTAGCTTCCAAATTTGTAACAATCCTTGAGTTCTTTCGTAGGATGGAAACATCCAATGGTTTCTTGATTTTCAATTGCCATTTACTTGATTGATGAACCACATCAAAGTTGTCGTAGTAATCTATAGAAATAATGTCAATATATTGTGGTAGAGTATTTGTTTCGTGTTGGTGAATGTCTGAATGAGAGTTTTGTTCATTTAAGTGTGGATTGGTCCAGATAGTGCTCCTTCTCACTTTATGAATGAAATGTATATCGACTTTTGTAACAGTGTGTAAAAACTTGTATCTTCTAGTTGTGTCGCAAATATTGAAAAATGCTCAGATCATTTTCATTCATTAATGTGGGAATATGTTTTGTGATTATGTGATTCTGTCTAATTTTCTCTCACCAATTATTTTTATCGCAACCTCACTGATATTTTCAACATTAGTGAAAGTAATGTCAGTTTTGAAGTCGATGAAACCGCTTTCAGAATAAACCGCTGTATAGTATATGTCTAAAATATTGGTGCTTCTTCTTCTGGTAATTGTAATACCAAGACCGAAGACCCTGTTTTCTTGAAGCTTTTTCCAGATGCCTCCATAGTGATCAAGAGTTCTTTGTTGTTTTTCAGCGTGGCATCGTCCAGTGATTTTTGTATTAGAATTATCCATTTTCCAGAGGACTTTTCAAAAACAAAATTTGGCTGGAAATATAAAAAATGTGTTTTCTTTCTTTGGACCGTTCAGGAAGAAGCGCTATATCGTGAAAGTTGAGACATCTATCAGAATATTTTCACGTCAGTTGATGAAATCGTGGTTTCAAACAATTTTTTTATGCAACTTCAGAGAAGTAAATTGATGAAAATGTCGAATTTCAATAAACTGATAGAGATCAATCAATAAATTCCTCAAAGTGAAAATGATACTGAATATAAGATGTGCAGTTGAGTTTATCAATCATTTTATTGTTGGAACTCGATGAATTTCATTTATTCCATTCCCGTTAATATTTTTTTGTGAAATCCTTTTGAGTTTACTTGAGAAATTAAAATATAAATATTGTATTGCATAAATACATACGGTAAGAAGGGAGTAGAAACTTTTTGTTACCAAAGTGGTGCGCTAACAGCGACAAGGATATGGAGCATTCACTGTGACTTTAAAAGATCCTTCTGATGAGAAGAGAGTCTTAAAAGAGATGATAGAGTTCAGCAGATTCTTCCAAATGGAAATGCAATTAAAGAGAAATTTGCTGAAAGAATGATATACATATATCTTGACATCATTGGATACCCATGAAAGTGACTCAATCGATTCACTGTTGAGATTAATTTTTTTCAGTTCATTAAGTCAATTTCTTCGACATTCTGCCAACACTATAACTATAGTTTTTTCACATTGATGTTAGGAAATGATAAAACGTCTCTTGATTAACGGAACTTGTTACAACTATGTTAGAAAGAAACATTATTAGTATCAAAATCTTCATGTACTGTCTACTTACTGTTCAGGGTGATTTCAATATTAACTTTTTCGTCAACATTCTTAAAGCTTAGTGGCAATTCTATTACTCCTGTCCCGCTTTTTGGATAAACTGCTGTATAGAACGGTTCTAAAAACTCGGGTCCCTCCTCAGGGATTTTTGGTAATTCCACCACCAAAACGGAGGATCCTATCAAATCGTTTCCCTCCTCCGTTGCATTCAGAGTTGTAACAATTGGTAGTCCTTTTTCTAGAATAGAATCGTCCAAGGGTTTCTTGATGTTCAATTGCCATTTATTCGACACTCGTGCTACTTCGAAGTAATCTTGGTAGACTATGAAATTCAGATAGAAACATGAATTTTGTGAAGTGTACTGAGTGTTGCATATTCGTGTGTGTGTGTGTGTACGTGTTTGTGTTATTTCGTTTCACAGGTGTAAAAGGTGTATCATAATTCATGGTTCAAACTGAAGGCGGTAATACATTAAATCGTTTCCGATGAGAAAATTTCATTTAGCGTGGGTACTGATTTCTCAACACTTTCGGTTAATTATATTTTTATGATTTTCTTACAGAAAATTTTGTAAATGAAGTTCAAAGGCATTTTATTGATTTTCCTCTACAAGTATAGATCGTTGATTATTAACGATATGTTTGTGAAAATAACAGTTTCCTGAAAATCTGATAGCTCAGTTACTTTTCAAAATCAGGTTAAAAATTGATACTGAAAATATAGTCAAAAAATATATCCTTCTCAGATACTTAATCGAGACAATTGTTTTTCAGGATATTCCCGAATTTCAATATCGATTTCCTTTTTTTATTTCTAGAGATTTACCCTGTTTCGTAGAATGATTATGAATATGACATATTGTGTTAAACATTACATTACTCGATATTTTTATTTCGTTTTTGATAGAAGGAATGAAAGTCTCAGTATTTTTCTAAACAGTGGAAATTTGACAACAACTGCAAATGAAAGTCTAACAATCCTATTATATTCTTCTGAATAATTTGAAATATATCCATGGGATTTAACAATTTCAAATTATATATAAAAAAAACAATTTTTTTCGATAAAATCACAAATATTGAAATTACTTCAAAACAGTGATGATTCGGACTCCATGATCAGTTTGGACCATGACTTATGAGATACCCTGTTTTTTTGATTTTTTTCTACTCACCAGTCACCACGATTGCAACTTTTTCAATATCTACAACATTCACGAATTCTATTGGAGTATCAAAATCGAAATATCCGCTCCCCAATTTTGGATACTCGGCTTTGTAGACTGATCTGGAAAATTGTGGAGCTTCCTTGATAATTTTTGTTATCTTTATCTTCAAGATGGTCCAGGCTTCGAATTCGTAAGAATC
This sequence comes from Leptinotarsa undecemlineata, assembly GCA_015342065.1. Classification (NCBI taxonomy): domain Eukaryota; kingdom Metazoa; phylum Arthropoda; class Insecta; order Coleoptera; family Chrysomelidae; genus Leptinotarsa; species Leptinotarsa undecemlineata. Next base: position 2,233 of record WOGP01001252.1, on the reverse strand, counting down.
CCTAGCGATTAAAGTTAGAGTAATTACATTTTGAGATGCTGCTTCTTCCGGTAACGGAGTTACAATAGACACTTCACAGGTTTTGCTTGTCTCATTGTAAATAACTTCAAAGTTTTTACTGTACGCTGAAAATTCGAAGTTCATAATTTCCCGAAAGTCTCGTTTGGAAAACTGCTTCCAAGTTTTCAAAATTGGAACAGAAATGATTTCAGATTTGAACTGATTTTTGTACAGAGAAATATAGAAATATTGTAAATAGTCTAGTCCGAAGCTCAGATTTATGTCTATTATTATCACACAATGTCGTTGAAGAATTCATAATCGACGAACTTCAGTTTAATCATATCTGGAGTATTGAAATGTTACTTTGCAAAAATTGTAATACACTGTATTGAGTACTAACGCCCTGCGTTAGTATTCAAGATATTTTTCTTTATTAGGACCAAGCAAATCAAATTTAAATTTTCCCAAGGTGTTCGGCGTCAGTTATTTTGTGAGGTGGTTGTTATCGAAAAAATAATATGGAAAAAAGTACTCAATAACTTGTATAGATTCAGTGTTATCATTTTTAGAGTTTGAAAGCCGTGGATTTTTAGAATTTCTTCCTGACGTTTCGCTAGCTTCTTCAGAGGTTTAATCATCATGGCTTGCTGTCCGATGACAAAATTTTAGTCATAAAGGCATAAAGCGTATTTATGCCTAGTCAGGTAATCAGTTGTATTTGTACCTGTACTTGTCCCTGCACTTGTACCTGTACTTGAACCTGGAACAATAACAATCTTGCTGTCTGTTGTCATTCTGTTTGTTATTCTCGAATTCCTTAAAATGGGGTTCCATATTCGGTTGAGGTTCACCGCTTCTTCTTTTCTGTTGAAATTCTTCGTGTGTTTGTGGATCTCTATTGCCTCCCGTACCAGTCGGTTATAGTATCTCTGGTTGGGGGCAATTAGTTCTTTGTTTTCAAATAAGATTGTGTGGTCTCCCTAATTAAGTGCGTGTTCTGCTACAGCTGACTGGTCCGCTTGGCCTAGTCTGCAGTTCCTTTTATGGTATTTTAGTCTTGTTCCCATGAAACGTTTGGTGGTTCCGATATATACCTTCCCACAAGTGCACGGTATGCGATAGACCGCTGTTGCTGATAATGGGTCTCTATTGTATTTAGCCGACCTGAGGCTTTGTTGTATCTTCCTCGTGGGTTTGAAGACTGTTTCAGTGTCGTGTTTATCCAACAGTTTTGAAATTCTGTCCGTGACCTAAGGGATAAACGGTAGATATGGGCGTGCAACCACCTGATTCTTTTTTCGCTTTTTGAACCGTGGTGCTCTTCGGTTTCATGGCTTTCCTGATCTCGGAGGCACTATATCCATTCGATTCCACGGTCACTTCAAGGTGTTTCAGTTCCCTCTCCAAATGTTCTGGTTCATATATTCTCCGAGCCCATTTCGTTAGATTGGAGATGACTCCTCTCTTTTGGCTAGGATGGTGGTTCGATAGTGCGTGCAAGTATCTATCTGTGTGTGTGGATTTTCGATACACTTTGTGGGTTAGTCTCGCACCACATTGTTCTACTAGTATATCTAGGAAAGCTATCCCTTAGTTCTGATCAATCTCCTTGGTGAATTTTATTGGGCGTATAAGTGGTTTAGAAAATAGTTAAGGGCGTCTCTTCAATGTTTCCAGATGACGACGGTGTCATCTAGAAATGAAATAATTTGCTATCACTGGGCTAAGTGGACTCCCTATCGCAACGCCATCTAGTTGCTCATAGAAGTTTTCCCTCCATTGAAAGTAACTTCCTGTGAAACATGCTTTAAAGAGTTCGACGACGTCATTCGGGAACATGTGGGCTAACCGCCTCAGAGAGTCTTCCAGTGGGATATTGGTAAACAAGGACACCAATCGATGCTGACCAGAATATCCATTGGCTCTAGCGTTAAGCCCATGATTTTACCAACGAAGTCTGTCGAGTCCTTGACGTAGGAGTTGGTCTTTCCCACATGGGGTTGTAGGAGCGAGGCCAGATGTCTCATCAAGTGTTAGGTCGGAGAGCCCAGGGTACTAACTATCGGCCTCAGTGGCATGTATCCCTCAGATCGGCTGAAGACAAAAGATACCCAATATCAGCAGCAGGGGTCTATCGCATACCGTGCACTTGTGGGGAAGTGTATATCGGAACAACCAAACGATCCATGGGAACACGACTAAAATACCATAAAAAGAACTGCAGACTAGG
>WOGP01001251.1:0-19835 GCA_015342065.1 Leptinotarsa undecemlineata | reverse complement strand
TTCCGCTTCATTGGTTTTGGCGGGAGATGACCGTTTGGCGGGAGTTGGTCGTTTCCCGCTTGATAAGCGGTTTCCATATGTTACGTATCTCTACACTAGCTTGACTAAATGCGTTGTTAGACAACATAGACAATATATACATAAATTCAGTTTTTTGTTTTTAGTAAAATGGTTTTTTCGTTTAATCTCTTTTATTTTTTTCAGGTATTTCAAGTCAATTTATATTATATTAGACAATGGAAGTCCGAACTGATGTAATACACCACGAAACATTGTCAACCACCTTCAAACAAACGTTAAATTAGTATTCCTTTACTATAATTTGGCCTTAGTGCAGTATGAGTACTAATTTTGTAAGTTGTAGAATTATTGTGTGAACACTGATTGTATTTATCAAGTGATACCAACTAAATAAAGCAATCAATTACCTAAAAAAAATTTAATACGGTATTCGGCCGGTAAGCGGTAGTTATCAGGTATTCGCCGAATAGTTACCGGATATCCGTGTCATCTCTAGCATTCTCTGCTATTAATATTTATTATGGAACTGAAATCCCTAGTGTTAGCCTACTGTTTATCAAAGACTCAATATTGAAGGGTAAGATATATGGGGTAAGTAAAAAAAATTTTGATATTATAGACAAGTGGTTGAAGAACAATTAAAAAAATTCAATATCGTGTAGATACTGTTCATTTTATACCAGATGAAATGAAAACGATGTGTTTGCAAATGGTTTGTTTTTGTCCTATTTCTTTTCATGTTATTATGTTCCTATTTTGAAATGAAGGTCATTATTAACAATTAACTGTCGAGGAGAAGAGGGATCGACAAGACAAGCTGCAAGACAGATTAGGACATGGACCAATAAGAAGCACACAGAGTACTGAACAAAAGTACCTGGCAAGAAACACAGTAGAACCACACCACCACATTAGGGAACAGTCCGAGAAAACAACCGAAGAACTATTTCAATATAGTAGAGATCAGCTCAGAATAATTACAGGGTTACTAACCGGTCGTTGTCCGCTAAGAGGACACCTGCATAAAATGGGGCTGTACAACAGTGACCTCAGCTGCAGATTATTAAACCAACTCTACAAATCTTATGCGAATGTGAGGCACACCCAGAAGAATAGGACGATCATCCAACACGGAACCTGTACAAACTAGTACAGGGAAGGAGACTGATGGAATGGGTGGAGATGGGAGAATAAACGCAATAAGCCCAAGAGGCTGCAGTGTTTTCTGGAGACTTGGACTAAATGGACAAGTCAGACTGCTCCCAAGGTACAAAAAAAATAACATTTAGCTGGTTCAGTTATTTAATAATTTTTTTCAAGAGGGGTTATAATAATCATCAAGAATAAATCTTGTGGACAAAGCTTGTGAAAAATAAATATAAATGTAAGTATAGAAATATGAAAATACGTACACAAAAGTAAAATTATACACTATATTTCAAGGAATTGGTAATTTCAACGCGGTGGAACGGGTGCTATAAGAATGGTATGAAACCTCAAATAGGGAATATTTTTGTAAATGAGGCAAACCGATTCCAAAATGAACAAAGCTGTCACTGTTAAAATCTTTTGCTCAATGAATTTGTGTCTGCATGAATCACGAGGTTTAATTTTACACATATAAGTTGGGTAACTGGACCAATTTTTCTCAAAAATCATTTGTTTTCTTGTCAATGTTTCGAATTTAATTGAACTCTTCTTCAGAGCTCAAAAAACAATTTCTTCGTGTTGAAAATACAACTGAATAGAACTGGCCGATACTTGATAAAAATCCATAGTAAAACTCATTATTACAGATTATTGTATAATTTTCGCTATAAAAAGTTTTCCGTGTCGCAGTTTTTGTAAAATCCTTTATAGTGAAAATCAAACGATAAACTTGAATAATGAGTTTTTTTTTCGATATAACTATTTCAAAAACATCAGACATATAAGATACATAATAAAAATAAACACTAAAATAATGAAATTTGCGAAACAAGAACACTACACAAAAAAAAAAGAAAGAAATGAAGCTATTATCAACAAACATTTGGACTAAAATTAAACAAAACTTTAAATGAATTCATCTATTAAAACGTCTAACATTCGCTGTAGCTGATAAGCCACTAAAAGGATCTGACAAATATAATCAACAAGTGTTTTAAAAAATAATGCAATCAACAACTTCCACTATATATTGAATTCTACTTCTTTGCAGTCGCAAAATATACTTTTTACCAGTTTGGCCCGAAAAGCACAGCTGGTTTTTGAAAGAATTATTCTAGAATTCACAAGATGATAAAAGCTGTCTCCAAAAGATGGCGTCACCAAAGTAACCTCTCCATCAACTCTGGTCGTGAAATCATTTGTTAATATAACCTAAAAAATATTCAAAATATTTGAATAGGAAAATGTTTGCTACTTCGAATATTACCACAATAAATTGTATTCTTATGAAAAGTTCTTGTAAGTTGAAACAGTAATGTTAGTTACAAATACAAATGGTATAAAAACATGGGAAGTTTCAATTCTTGTTTTTCAAACCGCATATTGGAAGAAAAATTGCAATTTTCGTATAAGAGAAAAATGTTTCAGTTGAATTCAGTGCATTGCATTTCATGTAACTTACTGCAAAATTGAAATGTTCCGCCAGGACCCTCAATTCTAGAAAAATTTTACTTATCACCACTATCCTATTTGTTACATCCAGTTGCCTTAATAGATATGATACACTGTCTATTACTATCAATCGTATCTGAAAAAGTGAATATTAAGAATGAAGTTGCAATCAAAATCCGAGTCAGTCTTACATTTTTATCCACAAGATATTGTCGTAAGTTAGTCAAACATGCTAGAAGTTCTAAAGTTGTATCAATCTTGATACAGTGAATATTTTTTAAAATTGTCTTTTCATTGAAGTCGACATCTGGGTCTTTTTTAATTCCCACTTGGTGAAACTGTCTGGTAAAATCTTTTGCTAAATCTTAAAAAAAGATATAATAAAAAATGGGCGAATTATATTCCAGAAATAAATCGGAGTGGCACCAGTTATTTGGAGAATTTTAGGCTGGGACAATTATCTGAAATTATTGACTTTTGAAGTGAAAGATTTTTTTCAACATGAGTAAAAACTTTTGAATATTACAAAAGCTTATTTATGGAAGTTTTTTATTTTTTGTGAAGATTCTTCTGAGCACTTTCCTTGAAAGACAAAATATCCCAATGCAGTGTCACTCTATTTTCTTCATATCTCAATGAAATATTGAGTGGATAAATAACGTGGAGACAGATTTATGCCGGAAGCGAATTTTAACATAGTTTTTACTACTACATGTCAAGGATAACGTGCCTAGATTGTCACTATGTACAGCAACAAATGTACAATGGAATAAAAATGTAAAAATAAAATTCCCATCAACCTGTTTCGACCTGTCATATTACAACTGAATTTATAACTTGTAGGATTTACTTGTATCTCTCTATATTGTGACATAATTTTGAGGAAAGTTTCAACTTGTTTATTACCAGTTTGTGCAACTACAGTGTATACGACATACTCACTCATATATTCTTCATTCGTCAAGAGAAACTAGTTTTTTCAGGACAATAATTGTATATGTACAGTATGTCTCCTTAAGTTGAAACCAATATGGAAAACTTTTTAAATATTGATTTTAGAAAAATAAAATATTCTTCATGAAAAGTTCTCCTAGGAAAATGCAACCAATAGTTATCAAAATATTTAAGTCGTACACGAGGTTTGTCAAAAAATATGATTTGAAAAGGTCAATCAGAATTGAAAATTCCGATCAAATATGCAATTTCATTGAATGAATAATATTTTTATTATTTTTCCTAACTTCTCTTCACAATAACAACAAAAATTCAGCTATACAATACAATAAAAAATGTTTTCCATATGATTTCAACTCACTGAATATCTCTTTCTAGGATATGACATATCCTGTAGATAAGATTGGAAACCAGAAAAATCAAAAGAATCATTAGTTAAACACCACTGAGATAGAGAAGCATAGTGCTGAATTTATGTCAAGTCAAGGGTGCTAAAGCTTAAGAGTACCTTCAAACTTAAACTAAAAAAAAAATATTGGAAGAACATTTTTATTGCCTCGATGATTTTTCAGCCACTTGAAATCTTTGTGAATTTTTTTTTCGATATTGTTGTAAATCATGTTCTACGGCATTTGATTACGACATTTAAAGGCTAGCCACGAGAATATCGCGACAGTCAAGTGGACGTTACAGTGCGGTACACGAAGTAATTTAGTAACACGGTAGACATTCAAATAATAGTTGAAGTTTTAATTGCAGTGTTTGTTGTATTTAAAGTGAAATAAAGTTAAGTTTGATTATTCAGTGTAGTCAATTATGTGTCAACCCACGGGTAAAAAACGTAACTAACAGTATATTTTAATTAAATAATTTTGTATATTTCTCTTTCTTATATGATTAACATGTTCTTATATAATGTAATGAATGTCTGTAGAGAAATGAACGATTTTATTTGAAACCAATAACCAATATTTGAAACAGGATGCAAAAGAAGAAACCTAAAATTATCAAGCAAAAAAAAAATATAGTAACAGATGATGATAAAATATACCAACTATATATGAATTTTAAATATATGTTCATTACCTGTTATTCTATGGACAGCAAAATTTCTGTTGGTACTTATGTAAAGAGCTGCTCCCCCATATCCACCACAACATCTTGGCAATTGAACAGATGTACACAGCTGAAAACTGAAATTGATATGGTTCCTACACATGGTGTCAAAGTTTTGCATGCTTTCTACTCAGAAAATAGCTTACAAAGATTTATCTCCAGCAGTAAAAGTTTCCATTCGCTATATTATTATCAAAATATGAAATCAAGAGTTTTACACAAATATATCTAAGATTGAGAAATTACAAAATACATTTCTGGGATCATGTGTATTTAGCTCGTATATCAGAGGTTCGAGTATGAGTACTCTGATATTCTGCTACTTTTGAATTTATCTACTTTGGAGCACCGCCAAGCTGAATTCAATACTTCTTCATAAAGTAATAAATGGTGAAATGAACTGTCCATATCTAACACAACTGATTGACTTATGGAACCATAACTCAAGCAGTAGCAATAGTGTGAGTAGGTTATTTGTTTCTTCTGTAAAAATATTTTATCGTTCCGAGAGCACATCGAGATTGGCCTCACAGTATGGATTGACCCTTAGTGGAACTGAAAGTTAGGACATTAAAACACTTTCAGATAGAATATGTAATAGAATAGCGACAAACTCCTTGTTTTTCAGGATTGACGTCGTTCGTTTTCCTTAAGTTTTTAAACTTTTCCTCAAGACAAAATGGTTCTCATTTTTAGAAACACAAAACACTCTTTATTGTAGCAAAAATAAATAACGAATTGTTTTGGCAAAAGAAATGAAGTCTTACCAAACTTGTGTTTTTCCTGATCCAGGGTACCCGGTCAATTCAGTGATTGATTGAGGTACAATTACATGTTTTAGAATACTATCAAGATTCTCATTATAACTTAAGATACACCCATTAAGTAATTCTTCTTGGAGTAGACTGAATGCAGTTGTTTTCTGTTTGCCGTCACATATTTCATTAGGTGAAGCCATCATCATATTCGTTATTAAGTTTTATTTTAAAGACCACAATAATCTGAAACGAAACTTGTGTCATTCAAAATGACATTTATAATCCCGCCAATATTCAAATTTATCTTCTTCTTCTCGTTTATTTTCTGGCTAAACTTTTGCGTTATTGATCCAGACCCGATAAACATTTCAATTTTAAAAGACAGAGAGATAATGGCTAGTTTTATCTGAAAATTATGACGCCATCTTGATTGATGGAATACGATAATAGTTCTGAGGTGTCTGTGAGCCACGTAGTCCACGTAGATGAGAACTATGTATTTATAAGCAGAAGGAGGAGTTGAGGTAAATATTTACGGTAAGTAAAAAGTTAACTAAAGACAAGTTTATTTTATGACTGAACGTTTTTGTAGCTAAGGTCAATTAAACTGGATAATATTTATATCATTTTGGCGCTTAAAATTTTATTCAAGACGCGTTTCACTAGACGGTTACTTCATCTGTGGGACTGGTGCAGTGAAATGCGTGAAAATTGTATTATTACAGTCCCAGTTTACTTGTGAGTAGTGCTTTCGAGTAATTGGTCATTGTTTAATGATGACGATTGAACAGTGTCATTATTTTTCATTTGTGGCAAGTAAACAATGCTACTATTGACATTTTAATAGCGGCCATGAATTTTTTTTCTCAGTAATCAATACTAGAAAGTTTCAAAGGCCGTTGGTGGGAGCTACTAACTCAGCATGCTTCGAAGGTATTTCGTGAAATTTTCTTAACTTATTGTGGTTAGCAGTACAGATGTTAGACAATAAAACAACATTGTTACCACGTTATTTTTATTGATGGCGAAAACGAGGTATTTAGTACAATACAGAACAAGATATGAGTTGGACAACTATAATGTGATATTCGGACACATTAGTAACAATTATATTTTCATAGATATTATTGATTTCAAAATTTCCAAGACACCTCTTAATAACCATATTTGAAGCATTTTTCGAAAAGTAGGTTAGAGTATACAACTGGGGCAATTAAAAATTCAAATGAGATCAACAATGTGACTGAATAGTCTCCAAATAGTGTTCCTACTTGATATTCCATTGATCAAAAATTTCAAGCAGTACATCAAGCACATGTATTTCTCCTATCGAAACATATTTTGTCAGGTCAGTCGATACAGTAGTAAAGCTAATTTATCAAGTCGTAGTTCTGTGATTGTATGGAAATATGACCTAGAACTAGGCCTAATAAGCTTCATTGATCGACTCGTCATAACTTCCTTCCAGGATATCTTGACGGGAGAGTTTTTCCGCTACGTCAAGTTCGGACGAATAGTACCTTTGTGAATTAATTGGTGTTTTGAACACGGACACGCGGGGTTTTCCTAGCTTTTGCGGTTTGCCTCTGACGATTTTCTGAATTGGCGGGATCTCTTCTCTGGAGCAATCTGGACAGTCCTCTTCTGATGACAGAGGACTCTTTACGATAACGGGCATCTGTTTTTTATCAGCTCGTCTTTCTTGGATCTCCCCATCCTCTGCTGATTCTTGGTCTCTAGGAGCAGTTTCGATATTATCGTTGCTGACTTTGGTGTCGACAGTTCTTTCGGAACTGTTCGCATTCCTGGATGTTTCGCTCCGACTTCCATTTCTTCTAAGCGCAGCAGATCTTCTCCTAGGTGGTTTTCCTGTTGTCGTGGTTGTGTTTACAGAACTACTTTCTCGAGATTCGTAGTCACTTGGTTCTTCCAAAGCCCTTGGCGGTTCAGAGTTCATCGATTTGTAGGCGAATTTGTCTGCCGCGTTTTTCGGTACTGGTAGATTTATTCTTGGTGCTACCCTTGGCCGATCGTAAAGAGTTCCAGTTGTAGGTTTGATAATCGCTCTGGATTCGTCTTGCTTTCTAGAGGTTGTATCTCTGTCGTTTTTTTTGAGTCGCGGGGTTTCTTCTACATCGTCTTCGTATTCAAGGCTAGGGGGCAGATATCGCTTCATGTTCATTTTTTGAACTCTTTTTGGTTCTGCTTTCGCTCGCGAAAACTCTTCCTGGTTTGGTCTTCTACTTTCTAAGGTGTAGTCGTAGTCGTCTTCGAAATCATCATCGAACGGTCGTTTTCTGAGGGGTTTTGCCGTGGTTCTTCTTTTTTCGAATCCTTCCCTTCGATTTAGCTGTTTTCTCTTGCCTCGATCTATTCTTCCTGGAAAAAACATTTCGTTATCAGATATCAAAATCAACTCGTATTGGAAATGAGAAAAAAATGTGAATATTTCTTCGAAAATTGTTGAACAGACATTGTCATTTTTTTGTTACTCTGCATACATGTATATATACATTTATAACTTACATAAAATGTATATCATAAGTATTTCTTGATATTTCAGATATTTCGAGAAGTTGAAGTCCAATAGTATCTTTCATCATGTGTAAATATGTGAATATTTGATGGCGCGCCATCATTATTATCAAGAGCATTTCCTAAACTGTGAGGAAGGTGATAAATGTGCCCGAGAATCATGACGTAGACGCCAGATTTTTGCCGTAATGCGGCAAGGCGGCATAATCTTGAGATTTGAAAGTAGAAAGGGCACCATTCCACTGAGGACTCCAATAATCAGGACAACCATCTTAACTGAGTGGTCTGGATAAATTCTGCGGAGTTATGAGAAAATCTCAATGTTTAATCAGTTTTCCCTCCACTTTTTGAACGATATTTGTCTTTACGAGCAATATCGTCTTCCTTGGATGGTCGTGAGGAATTATATCACGCTTATTAGCTTGTCCGAGCTTGGTGGTGGGGAATCAATAGTACCCAATTTGGCACTTCTGATTCCACACAATGGATTCAATATACCACGGAGCATAGGGCAACACCGGTGTCAAGTCAACACCGTCAAAGTGCCGTAAAAAGAATTATTATGATCATTATTATTGAGAACTACCTGGTATCTTTACCTGGAAGTATATCATCATAATCGTCATCATCGTCTTCATACATCACCCTCCTGCTCTGATTTTTCCTCAATGGCCTCTTCTCGTACGGTCTCCTCCTGCGGCCTCCTCCTCTCCTAATACTCCTCTCGTCGTAATACTCATAGTCATCGTCGTAATAAACTGGTCTGGGGCGAGGCCTCTTTCTTCTGTAGACCATCCTCGGTTGCTCCTCGTAGTCATCTTCGTCGTAGTATTCGAATTGTTGTGTGCGTTTCGGAGGTGGAGGTTGGGGCCTTCTCTGACCTACGGGCCTTCGCGGTTCGATGGGGGCTTCGGCGGGCAAAGGGGCGAACCCTGGGGCAGGTTGAGTTCGCTGTACGGGCGAAGGGGTTAGGACGTATGCCGGGGAAGACGTGGTGGTGTAAAAGTTGTAAATGACGGGAGCTGCTGTCGTACTCTTGGTCTTGTAGAGCTCATCGTTTCTGGAAATTTCAAAAAATACAAAAATAGTTCAACAGTATTTTTCATTGTAATGTTTGGTTTGTTTTTAGTACTGTTGATGGGACCCCTCCCCGTCGTTTCATTAACGTATTACTGACGTTCGAGGAAATAATTCTGGAGTTTTCAAGAGATTGTATATCACAAGTTACCTTCAAGGTCTGTTATTGATGTAACTTACCTATTCCAGAATTTTTTCGAGTTAACGCAGTCGACATTCGATACGAAGTTGCAGTTGAAAAGGGTTTGATCAAATGCTGTGTAATTGGCACATAAAAAGTCATATCTCCTACCAAAGAGGCAATGATGATATACCTGAAAACAAAAATGTATGATAGAATTCAATAAATTTGCATATATTAGGTAGCTAGGTGAAATGGACCCTGAAGGCTAGTGGTTCTCTTACCAGGCAGAAAGATTTTCCAAGTGGTTACTTCCTAGAGGGCTATATTAGTGTGTATCAAAACCCATGTTACAGTTGTTTCCCTACGCCCTATTTGTTAATTTTGTTTACTCTATCGCGACGTCGATAAAAGCGAATGCAGCAATACTTTTTGCGGTCTTTGTACTAGACAAATTTATTGGCTTCATTGCTTTATGTTTCACGTCGAAAAAATCGAGTTGCTACTGCATATGCTAGCCGAAACGTCACTTTTACATATTATATTCCACCTGCGGATCATATGTGAAAAATCAAATCTCAACATTTTCACAATGAAAATATGTAAACGTTAAAACATTAGGACGTATCTGACGTTTAGTGTGTGAGTGACGTTATTGCCAAGACGCGAATCTCTTCATCTTTCTTTAGTTGTTGGAGTCAATGTTCTCTTTTCAATGGCTAGTCCATATTATGAAGTCATTTCAATTTCACAGGTATGCCAAAAATTACTTGTCGATGTCTATCCCCTCCGAGAACAAGTTTCAAATCTCGATCAAGAACTGTATGAAAATTTTCAAAGTACAATTTTATACCAAGAATATCAGCCTTCTGAATTTTTTTAATACGGAAAAATGGTGCAGATCTGATTATAAAGTTGTAAACATCATTTTGCCAGAACCGCGAATGGCAGCTTCTCAAAAACTTGGAATATTATATTGAACGAGAAAGTTGTACGTTCTTAGACAACTTGTAAAGCTTAAATTATATCAACAAAAGAGAGCCGTGATCAGGACCGAGTCTACACTTCAGGAAAATGCAAAGACCCATCGAATTATGATACCCTTTAGAGTAGTATTTGAATTTTGACATTGATAGCTCTTTAAAAAATTACTTGATTTCGTTCAAATGTTTACTCACTACTTAGATGGCCCCTACTTCAACTGTCAATTACGAACTGCCTTATAAGGTCCTGTTCCCGAAAGAAGAAATATTGGTTCACAGATGAATTAAAAACACCTCTATTTTCTGGTCTAAACGCAGGCCAAAAATATCAACCGCCTAGACACTGTAATTCAAGCGGAAATTGACGTTATTGATTTGTTTGTGGAGACTGGCAGGGACACCTAAGCTGTCCTAAAAGCTCTTGTCTCTCACCGAATAATCCCTCAGTTGGTAGTGAACTGCTAAAAGAAACTAAATAAATCTCTGTGGTCTGGGTGCTTGACCCCACCTGGGCCTGGAAGTTAACAAGGCTACTGATTCCTATGCAAAGAGGGGCGCTACAAGTAGTTTAGTCGGACCAGAATCTGCGATTGGTATCGCTTTAGGCTTTGTCAAACAAAGAATAACTGGACTGCAAGAAGAGTTGGAGAATTTAGGATTGGTCCTTTCGAAGATATTCATACACCCTTTGAAGTATGTTACCAAACAATTCTTAGACTACAGCAGGGATAAACTGTGTTGTCTAAAAGGCCTTCTTTCATGTCACTATCATCTGAATCATCACAAAAAAATATGTTCAAATTTTATTTCAGATACACCGTTCATGAAATCTTCAGTGTCTGCAAAACTAGAAATTATAGATTATATGTGTTTTGAAGACAGGTGGAACAAAATCTTCATCGAATCTGAATTACTGTTGTCACAACCACGGAAAAATAGACAATTATATACTTTATTACTTATATTCTAGGAATTTTACAATTTTCCTATCAACTAATATTAAATAAATCCTAATTCAGTATGGCTGTTGAGCAATTTTAATATCCTGGATAGAAAGCCTGTGTGTTTTGTGCTTGCCTGGGTCGGTAACTATCACGCATTGGGTCGAGCTGTCCTTTATAATTTGCATTACTATATAACTCCTCACTGGGGGCAACTTGGGAAGGCAGTTCGTACCTCTGCCTCTGATCCAGAGGTTTAGATTTGAAATTGTACCCCGTGTTGGCGGTAGCCACTACTTGATCAGAGGGATAACTACCCCTCTGGAAATTACTGAAGGTGTAATCATTCCTTACGTCAAACCCAGAGGGATAGCCCCTGACTGGCAGATTTGGCAGAGTCGGATTCAGTGCATCATTAAGGGTAACATCGTATTCGTCTACCTCTATATCCAAAGGATTCCTGGGGGAAAATTTCGGTTGATGAAGAGAAACCCCCTGAGTCATATACTTTTGTCTGGAGATGGAATTAACAGGAAAATCTACTACTGCATCAGATGGTAAGAACATAGTTTTCACTGGTGGTTCTGGAGCCTCCATCTTAACTGTCGATGGTACGAAATCATCGTATATTCGTTGTTTATTGATGTTTTCTATTTGCTCCTCAAAATCACTGCTTGTTCCCCTCGACTTGGTCAAAACCCTGGCACCCACCGGCTGGAGGCCTCTTGGTAAGTAGGGATTACCTCCTCTACTAGGTAAAAACGGTCTCTTGACCAACCTTATCAGAGGCTGCTCTAATTTTTCTATCGGTGCCGTTGTCGTGGTTGTCGTAGACGTGGTGGTGGTGGTGGTTGCTGTCGTAGTGGATGGTGGTTTGGTTGACGTTGGCTTAACTTTTCTTTCATTCTTCACATATACTACGGGCTGATCCTCTTCGTACTCGTAATTCTCATAATCATCAATAACAGGTCTCTTCTTTTGCGATTGCCGTGAAATATGCCGGTTCTCAGTCTTCTCAGTGGGTTTTCTAGAAACAACGCGAGGGACAGAACTCTCTTGTTTCCGGTTATTTTTGCTCACTTCTCCTTTATCCCCATCACTTGGTTTATTCCTCTTCGAGTTAAATACAGCTTCCACTTCTTCGTAGTCGTCATCGTAGTCCAAAACATCCTCTGATGCAATTTCAGATACCGATTCTGGTTTATACGCATATTTCTTAGCTTCGTTCTTTGGTACGGGTAATTTGATTCTAGGGGCCAATCTTGGACGATCGTACATTGTTCCACTGACGGGTTTTATGATTGTTCGCGAGTCTGTAGTTTGTTTATTTCGTTGTTCCTTTTTCGCAGATGATGGCCTATCAATAATGCCTTCGTCCTCTTCTAATTCATCTTCTGACGGACGTCGTCGCTGGTAATTCTTCGATCTAGATTCTCCTGAAACAGCTGGCTTTCTTCTGCTACCTGAAAAAAGAATTATTATTAAGTATTATTTGTAGAAAATATATCTGTGTTAGCAGTTTTATGGATATTATTTCATCTTTCTCAATACCCAAATATTTGCGAAAGAAGGTTGGAGCAGTAGACAGAGCTTGAAAAATTCCACCAATGTTTTTGAAAACATTTAAAAAATCTTTTTTTATAACGTGGGTCATTCAATATGGTCTGCCATTAACCATAAAATCGAAACCCATCCCCATATCTACATAGAATCTTCAAAGGGTTCGGGAAACTGAGACTGCCATACGATATATGACACAAGAACGTGATGGAAATGACAGATACTTGTATAATGAAACTTCTGAAATCTTTGTTTTCCCGTATCTAACGTATCTAACTGTTTTTGTGATAAAACACAAAAGTCTATCAGATATAATCCAATATTCGTCGTGGTATTAGCCAGGTGAGTAATTGATTTTCTGGCAGAGGGCGCTCCTAAGCCCGGAGCTTAGTCCCTAAAAGTCTCTAGTTCACTATTGTGACAAAAACATCTCGCCAAATGAAATTTCATAGAAAAACTTTTCTTATTTCGGCGTTTTATGTAGGTATTTCCCTTGTTGATCGCCGTACATTTTCCTGATCTCTTTATTTTGAGCGTTTTAGTGGCATATTTTTGTATTGAGATTTTTTCGTGCGTGATGTTTTAGACATGATTTTCACCATGATGTTTTTGGCTGAAAAATTATTGTCCGATAAACTATTCGTAGGAAAAAAAGAAGGGGAGCCTTCAATTTCAATACCCAGCAATTTATTTATTTCGTCGCTATAGCTTAGACCGTAATATTATACATATGGTTGTTCTCTGCTTTTTGTTGACTATTACATCTGAGTAATTAACTTTTGGGATGTGAGCATAGATTTGAATTCAACAGATCCAGCTCTAGTGAAATTGACGTGAGTACAGCTGTGCCCCTGGATGCCCAGTAGATTAGCTAGTTGAGTAGGGAGAGAGCTCATTAACATCGAGGAACTCGTGTAGTTACACTCATTATTTTTTAATCATTTTCCACCTGCATGAAAGGGAGAAGTAGGGTTTCTGATCCCTACTGCTACATGTGTTATTGTCAACACTTGCCGAATTTATTTAGGCCAAAATTCTTCTCCCGATAGTACTTCCTGATAGTACTTCTCTTCATCGTTCGAGCATCTCAGAAGCACAGCTAGATTTACCAAGCTGTACCTCCTTGAAGTCTATCTTTGGCTTAGTGTTGTTCGCATCAGTTATGAGATCAACTCTTTATGCTTACGATGCTGACGAGGCTAACTAGTTCATCTCTAGAACCTTTGAACAAGAAGCTATGCTCTGACAACATAGTAGATAATATTACCCTTTGTGGACCTTTTCATCTGTAGGAAAGAACACCGGTTCAACAGAAATTTATATGTTTACAACATTCCACAACATGAAAAATTCACCCCCCTTAACTCAGAAAAAGACATGTGATTATAATAATTTTAAAGAACACGTAAATTTTTGTTTTTTGATAGTCTTATTCTGATATGGTACTTCATTCAATTTGTGGAGAGCAGCTACCCCTATGTTTATTTCAATGGCTGAAAGGGTCGAGTAACACATCATTAGGAAGGTGTGCTTTTCAAAATAAATTGGTTTATTCGTTATCAAGAACGATGCTCAAAGTTTTATTAGGGAAACAATATAATTTGCTTTCGTTTCTCTTGTTGAATATTGACAAGAAACAACAACTATAAAACAAAGTTACCGAATGAAGACATCCACCAATACATTAATGCATATTCGTAGCATAGCAGACTACTGGTCTAGTCTACACTGAAGGTCACAGCTTTCTGCAAAGTACCCGCAACTCCGTGCCTACAAAAATCAACTACAACTGTCTCATTCAGTTCTAACCCTTCATAGAAAGAACTAAATCCTTCGGGAGAAGGAAATGCTGAAGGCATACAAATAAAAATAATCTAGAATAACCAATCATTTCCAGAGCCGTGCAACGTTTATGTTTATAGCGAACTATCAAACAATACTCCCCCAATAACAGATTGACTCCGCTGTAAGGTAGAACGATGCAAGCAATTTCATCGGTCCAGAATCTGTCATTCTGGACTTCTGGATTTGAACTTCACCCAACAAACACTGTATATCTGGACTGTGAGAGTTCAGACATCAACCAGGATTGGCACATTCCAAAGCATTTAAATATCATTCTAAGTATATTACTGAACAACTGTTAGATTACAGCATGACTTTCGTTGTCTAATATGGCTACCTATAAGCCACTTCATCAAATGAAGAGACTTGGACTGTCGGATGACCGTGAATGCCGTCTTCGTTTGGAAGATGATGAAACAACAGAGCTTGTTTCACCGTTGACCACATCAGGTTTTCAGTATTTGCCTTGTCACTCTTGCCATCTGACCTGGAAGATCGGTCATGAGATCGAGTTTGTATGGGTCCGGCCCACAAAAACCCTCGTTGGTTGCATACATTATTTTCTGACGCAGCTCTCAACGATTTGCAGGAGTTCTAGTGATGAAAACTTACTATCTTAGGCATTTGAGAGAGAAATGAAAGATCAGGTGGCTACCCCACTATACCACTTTGCGGTTTCAATGCTTGAGAATTTATCGAGAGCGAATGAATCCCTTTCGAAAAAAAATCACAAAATACGTTTTGAACCTTGTAACAATCGATTCCCAAGCCATTGAAAAAAAAGAAGCTGTTATCCGCAAGCGGATGAAGTGCATGGATTTCATAATAAACTTGGACTCTCTGAAAATTTGGATCATAACATTAGTGACAAAAGCAATCAAGTTTTAATTGCGACACCTTGTGTACAATTTTTTGATACCGAACCTTCTGAAATAGTACTTACTACGGTCATCTTCGAATGTGCCCTCTTCACCGAACTGATCTTCCTCATCGTAATCAATCTTAACCCTTTCCTTATTCCTTCCTCTCGCGCTGGGCCTTCTACTATAAGGCCTCCTTTGTTCTTTTCTCTTCGCCCCAGATCCCCTCTTCTCATACCGTTCTTCGTCGTACTCTTCATCGTAGTCGTCATCGTAAACAGGCCTAGGTCGAGGACGAGGTCTCTTTCTTCCGCGGGACCTCGGCCGGTCATCGTAATAAAAATCGTCGTAATATTCGTCGTAGTACTCGAATTGGGGTCTACGTCTGCGGTAAGGTCTGCCGACCGCTCTTCGCGATCCACCAATAGATTTGCTGGTTTGAAGGATCACTGGAGGCGGAGTGTACGCGACCGTGGTCGGAATGATTCTAACCGTGGTAGTTGAGGCAGCTTGGTAAAGAGCATCATTTCTGAAATAGAAAATGATATACTTCAGCGTTTTAGTCAATGAGGAGTCGAAATTGGCCAATTAGTTATTGAGGCAATCTGCTTGCTTGCCAATTTGATTATGGATCTATTCGTCGAATAATTTGCCAGATTTCAGTGATCCGACCATCACCCTTTCTCTTGTGGCATTCAATATAAGACATATGTACGATATTGATCGTATCATGACCAACAACAGTTAAACAATAAAATTGTGATGCACGGACGGCAGACATTTACGCATTACAATAAATATAAAACGTGTACAAAATGGACTCTGAGCTTCACCGTCGACAAGAAAGCCACAATACGTCCACTTCCTTCGACAACGGAAGAGGAAGTTCACAACTGTTTTATTTCAATGACATTGAAAACATTATTTTATCCTTAAACTTCCAATCATAGCTTCTTCAAAGAAAAACTAACCAGGGGAGTGTTGTTCTAGTAAAGAATGATATAACTGAAATATTCTCAGTAGTTTCAAGTTCTTGAATATTAACTCTTGAGGAATTGGAAAGGGATTTCAGGTTGCAATAAAATAACATGAAAAGTCGCTATGCAGTAATTATATATGTCTGGTGTCATCCTATAAATATATCACTAGAAACTAGTATATTTTTTAGTTAATTGAAAATAACCACAAGATCAACAGAAAAAGTCGTAGATACCAATGATGAATTTCATCAGTTCGGACTTCCATTGTCTAATATTATATAGAATGATTGGAAATCCCTGAAAAAACCGATACAAATGAAAAATTAAAAAGAATGGCTCAAAATAACAATTATATTAAGAAAAAAACCGTGAAATGAAATCACAGTGAAAGAAAATACAAGTAAAAAATAGAACAATTGAACAAAAAATTAAAAATTGAGTGATTCCGTGTAAATCAGAAACTAGGGAGGGCCTAGGGCAGTCCCCTGAGGTACTCCTCTGTTGACTTTGCTGCACTATACTGTTTATAAATATTAATATCTGTCTACTGTTAACGTATAACTTCAGCAAATCAAAATTAGTTTCTCGAGTATCATAGAAATGAATATCTATCTATACTCATATAAATGTTAAAGTTTGTAAGCATGAATGTTTTACAATGCACATTTCAGAATATCTGTCAAATTCTTATAAAATTAATACAATTGTCGTTTCAAGTGTTTGATATAGATAAACTTTTTTCTTTTACACTAAGTAATTTGGACGAATCGATTTAAAGTTATGACGATAAGATTAACTTGACGCAACGAGCAAGCCATGACGCATCGCGTCAACTGTAAGACGACGGTGGCCGATGCGTGGGGGTAGAGGGGCGGTCTAAGCAATGAAGCGCCATCGCCGAGAAAGCGACCCGAACGTGGGCAGACGCGTGAGGGCAGACGTCGTTGACGGTTGTGTTCATTTTGCGAATTTCTTTATAGGGAACATAATTCTATTCAGGAAGCTATTCATTACTTAGTGTAGGTGGCATTATTTTTTTAGTTACTGTATTCTTGAAGTAAAAATATAAATTACTAGCTGTTGACCGCTCTTATATTAAACGTACCATCGAAGCTATTGCACCTAGAATCTTGAATGCAGGTAGGTTCTTTGTATAACGTAAATAAGCATCAAGAAAGGGAATCAGGAATTTCCACCCCCACGATGGAAAATAATGGTACGGAGATTGTATTGAATTTCGTCAGTTTTGGAGTTGGAAACCTAAAGTTCTGGGTTGAAAAAAAATTGTCTGTAAATGGTCTGTCACGAAACTCAATGCGACAAACCAAATTCTACGCGGGCGAAAACTAGTCTAACATAATTGATCAAATTTGATTACTGTGCGAAGCATTTTTTAAAATAATTTAAAACTATCTTGATTGAGTTCATGTGGGACTGTCATTGCAAAAATAGGCAATTTTCAAAATTTGGAAGAAATGGTTTCCGCTCTAAACTACGTCCAAGAGAGTGCTTCAGATCCAATAAAAAAGGTCATTTTCACGATCGGAAATTTGAAATTAATGTTTTGAAATGTTTCCTCGTGATGGCAGCTAACGCAATTCTGAATATCTCTTCGATGGCGAAAACTTTCATTGTTTTTCATTCGAAGGTTATAACTAGTTGTGCATTTGTAATTTGCCCATTCTCTTTTTTAAAGATGCATTGTTTGGAATACTAATAGTGATGTGGTTTAACAAATCGATTGATGGGTAAATCCTTTGTTGATCCGATAGTAAAGTTCAAATATTCTGTTGGTTGGCGATTGTTTTATTCCAGTAATAAATTATCTAAATTTCCAATGTTGCAACAGATTCTAAAGATGAAACAGATGCGTGAACGATAAATAATAATAATAATAATGAATCTTTATTTCCCGTTGACAGTTACATGTATGGGAGTTGTCAAGCCTAATTCTAAGGTTATTAAAACTGTCTCCACTACCAACTTTTATCCGGAAGTAGGTACATTCGGGAATAGAATGTTGAAAACCAAACATATGGGAATGGGAACCCTAATTCATATTTCAATAACATCGGTACTGAGTGTGTTCGACTCAATCCACGAATATCAAAGATAAACGAATCTCCTCAAGGCGGTCAGTGGCAAAGCCAAGCTTCGACATCGATTGCCCATGGAATTGGTCCTCTGTCTTTCACTGCAACTGACCGCCTTGGGGAGCCTCAATTATTCTTGATATTCAGGGATTCAGTCTTCTGGCGATGTTGGATCACAAATCCATCAACTCCAAGGTATTTAATTTTTGATACTCTGACGATGCTGAACAGTTAGAGGCGATTCTAAAACGATTTGAAATGTATACAGTGTGTCACAACGAAAACTTAACAGAGCAGTTTTTGACGGACCCGTCGCTTTCTAATTAAAGGGGGACACCTTTCAGACTAATCAGATTTTTTGTAGTACGCACCCCCTCGGAGGGGTGCGTCCGACGACCCTTATTTAGATAGGGAAAGTAGGTCGAGGGGCACCTTGTTTTAAAGGTCTTTCGAATACCTTTACAACTATGTAGAAAAAAACTTTTGTAACGATTAGTTTTCTAGATAATTTGAATGTGGACTAGAATACTGGACTACTTTTTGTGGGTATATTTAAAGTATAAAGTTTATGCTACACAGCCAGCCAATTTGGATTAATTACTTTGTAGAATTATTGATGAATCCCGAGCTATAACTCCTGAGATGTAATGTAAGAGCAAAATTCGAACAAAATCTTTATCCCTCCGTAGTAGGCACCCCTCCGAGGGGGTGCCTACTACAAAAATTCTGATTAGTCTAAAAAATGTCCCCCTTTATTTAGAAATCGACGTCTCCGAAATTTTTTTAAAAATCTTACTTTCTATATTCAAAAAGGGCTCTGTTAAGTTTTCGTTATTACACACTGTATAGTTTTTTAAAATACTAAGTTCTTTAGTTTCTCAAATGAAAACATGAACAAGATTTAATAACAGGAAAATATACTACCTACAAATCCCATATAGTAGAATAACTCCGCTGAAAATGGCGTTACTCAGAGCTAAGACAGAAAACTCCACTTCTTCTTTTGAAGGAATGGCCTCGGCTATCAGGATCGCTGGCCACCTTTCAATGAGAGTCTTCTTTTGTGAATCACCACTTCCGTGGGTGTTTAATGTGATTGATATAGACTATTTTGAAATTGTAGTGTGTTTTCGTCAGCAAAGCAATATATTGCATCCTTCGCTTTTTTCAATTAGTCGTTGATATACAATAAAAAGAGGGTTGGAGATAATATGCATCCCCGGCCACTTGCAGGGAACGTTCTTTCAGGAAGTTGAGGAGCCATATACTTGACTCTCCATGTTTCTCGATTGCGTTATTCCAAATATGGCTGACATACGATATAGTCCGGTCAAATTAGACTAAAAAATAAGAGTGAAGGTACATAAATTTACAACAAGCTGCAAATGCG
>WOGP01001250.1:0-13033 GCA_015342065.1 Leptinotarsa undecemlineata | reverse complement strand
AAGGTGCCAAATTTATTTATCCCCACAGGCGAGACAGGAAATTACGTCATCAACATTTTCGAAAGTAGGCGATCTATGAATCATTCATCAATCAACTTTTTTTTTCGTCCATATTACAATACAACATTATATTACAATAACAACGTCTATTACCAACAAACTCATTTCGAAACTTCCGATTTACTGATTTTAGATCTCACATACGATTGGCATACATTGGAATACAATTCCAAAAATGCAACCATTGTTGTCCAAACACAGCAACGTACCTCGTTATACCAAATAATGGGTATCATCAGATGTTCAACCGCTCAAAAAAAGCCTCTGTCTCATTAATCGAATACCCTTCCGAGGTGACGCAATGAAAAAAATGGTGTAAATGATTCTAATCCTAATTGTATAATAATTAGACTTGAACTGGTCTTCAAGATATACGACTGGTACTCCTTTATGGCCCTCCGTATTTGGTAGTACTGAAACGAACCTGAAATGATGCTTTGTTCGACTTCTTCGGACGAACATAAAAAAATGGCATAAGCTCATCTGAACTTTTAATCAGGTGAAGAACAGGAGGCTGGGTAGAGTATAAGGCTATAAAAGATGAATCGTGTTTTTCCTTTCCCAGTTTTTGCTACTGTTTCTTCAAAGAGGCGACGAATTCGAGTTGAATTTCAATTGGTTGGATTTTTACTGAGATGACTGTTTGTCTTTTTATAGGAATGCATGAATTTATGTTTCCCGCCGAGTTCATCACATTATGGTTGTATGATGTACAGTTCGAAGGGAAACAACAACTATAGTTCTATCGATGTGACATTTTAATCTGTAAAATCGTTGTACAGATTGTTTCTTGAAAGTATTGGAGAACATACATAGTGAATTAATTGAAAAAGCTACGTTCATCAACACTCTTTTATTAGCTTCCTTTTTATGTTTGTAACCGACTACTTTGGACTCGATTTTGACTAACTTCAAACTTACAGATTTATTTTCAAATTTGTAGACTCATGCATAATCGATGACAATACAATAATTCCATAAGTTTATCTCATCGTCCTGAGGATCGCCAGAATTGAAGAATTTTCTCACAAATTCTCTGTGTGAGAGCAAGTGAAACAACCAAAGTGTCTGCGCATGCGTACATATTTTATATTAACTAATGGCTTGAAATAGCAAGCCCAACTGAAAAGTAGAAAATAAATATTAGTTTGAAAAACTAAAAAAACACGCCTTGATAGCAACTAAAACTAAAATATATGAAAATCTCATTTAATATAGAAAAATATTCAAACTGTGATTGAGTTTTTTCGCTGAACCACAAATCCATTTTCTATTTAAATAAAATAAAAATTGTTTTGGTTCCAATTCGATTTTTTGATAGAGGTTATCGATTTTCTCTATTGAGCATTTTCAAAAGATCCTATTTGCTTTGTAGTAGTATTTAGTTGAAGTTTGACATTTATACTTGTTTTATATCTACAAGATAACAGATTCATTGGAATAATAATAATTATCATTAGCATTGCAGAATCTTTCCCAGAATATTTTCTTACTGACATTATAATTGATTATTTGAGAATTATTTCTAATCGCTCATAATATTTTTATGCGGTTGATGTATTTCTCGATATTGAAGGAGCATATAACAATGTACTACATAAATCTATAAGACCATATTCGGCTAGGAAAGGTATATAATTTTGATACCATAACTGGCTGGATATATGTTATGCTGAAAAACAGAACTGCAGCTGCGACTGTTCAAGGCGAAGCCATTAGATTCAGGGTCACCAGAAACTGCCCTCAAGGTTAGGTAATATCTCCCCTTCTGTGGTCGATCCTGCTGGATAGTGTGTTTGATGCCTTTGACAGAAGAAAAGTAGATCTGCAAGCTTATACAGATGACTTTGTTATCTTGGCAAGGCACACGTCGGGAAGGGTAGCCTATAATATCTTTCAAAAAACGACGTACGTTGTTCACAGTTGGTGCCTGAGAGAGGAGATGTCTGTCAACTCCAGCAAAATTGTGATAATGTCCTACACCAGGAGGAGTAAATTGGACGATCTATCGGAATTTTCTTTCAATGGTGAGGTCATTCCATTTGGAATGGAGGTAAACTATATTGGCATCGGTTTTGATAAAAACTCTTACCTGGAACGCTCACTTGGAAAAAGTTTCGTACAAAGCCAGACTGTCCTTATGGACATACTAAGGATTTGTGGTAAAACTTGGGGTTTTGGTGCCAAAGAAATCCACTGGATTTATGTGATGATTACGTATGATGCAATTGCCTGGTGGCAGAAGGCTTTACAGAAAACAGTCCAGGCGAAGCTCTCTGGCTTACAAAGACAGGCTTGTCTGGCCATCAGTGGTGCCATCAGTACCACACCGTCAGCGGCCATTGATATCCTCTTCTCCATATTTATCTGGAGAGAGGCTAGATGGACTGCATATAGACTTGTGCACATTGCCAATTGGACAAATCAATTTAATGCAGAGTGCAACAGACTGTTGCACCTGACTTTATGTCTTCAACTGTCAACTACGAACTGCTTCAGTAGAGGTATGGATCCTCCGGGAGAAGGAAATATTAAGAGCAGATAGTTGTTGGTTCAGATGGATCAAAAACACCTTCCGGTTCTGATGCAGGTGTTTTCAGTAGCAGACCTAGGACAAAGATATCTTAGGAACTTATGCGACTGTATTTCAAGTGGAAATTTATGCTATTGAATTGTGTACGGTGAGATTGCAAGAATTCAAACTGATACACAAGGAAATAAAAATATTCTCGGACAGTCAAGCAGCGTTGGAAGCTCTTGGCTTCTGCCGAGCAACATTTAACTTAGTAGCAAATTGCCAAAAACGACTCTCCTCGATAGAGAGACTTCACAGTTTGCCTCTGGTCTGGATTCCTGGCCATACTCCTCTGGAAGACAATGAGGCTGCAGATTCCCTAGCGAATGAGGGTGCTGCAAGCAGCTTCAAAAGACCAGAACCTGTCGTTGGCATCACCTTGGGTTTTGCCAAACAAAGATTGAACACCTGGATGGTAAGAAGATTTATAGAGTTTTGGCAGAATCTTCCAGGATTGACTTACTACAAAACGTTTATTCACCCTTCAAAGCTTGTTACCAAACAGTTGTTGGACTACAGTAGGGATGAACTACGATATCTAACAGGCCTTCTTACAGGTCATTTGAATCATCATCATCATGCAGAGACTCGGACTGTTGGAATACAGTGTGTGTCGCCTCTGTTTGGAAAAAGATGAAACAGCAGAGTACATACTTTATGGCCACCCTGCTGGAGACCGAATCAGGTTTTTAGAGTTCGGCAGAGCCGTACTCTTACCATCTGACCTGAAAGACCTCTCGCCATACAAACCAATCGGCTTCATTAATTTGGTCGAGTGTGAATAGGTGTGAGTCACAATAAACCCCTGCGTGTTGCGGTGGAGAGTTGAATAGACCCACTCACTATGGACCTACTAATGAAATCCAACTCAACTTGTTAATTTCTTCAGATACGAAAGAACAAAAATATCGCCGTAAAATGAAAAACATATTATTTTGGAAAAATACAGTCTCAAGAATTTCATTCCACAGTTTTATAAAACAAAAAAATTATTAAAACTTGTAGCTGACAGCCCTCTGAAGTTCAACCTTGTGCGAGCCAAAATCGACGAGGTCTTATCTTCCTACGTGTGATTCCTAACAGAAAAGATACAATTTATTCTGCTAGTTTGATAAAGTACCTATTCATAATTTTGGTGCTTAATTTTCGTGCATCTCAATAAATTATGAAATAACATATATTTCAGATTCAACCAAGTTTTACATGTAACCTTTTAAATCCTTAATGCGGACTGTATAACAACATTCTGGCAATATAGTGTGGTAATCCTATTGTGTGACATCCTGTCTGAGTTGAATCGGATTTGGTGTCGGCTCGCAAAATGCTGAATGCCAGGGCAGGTCTGAGAAAATGAGGCAGAAATAATTTACAAGTATATACAATGTTTCGGTATATAAAGTCGATGAGTATTGAGAGTCCAAAACTATTGCCGCAGAAATGTATAGTTTATGTAAATGAAAATGAGTGAAAAGAGAATGCTGAGAAAGTCTCAATTCGTCATCTTAAAAGTTATCTAACTAAACCGGAGATATGTGATGGAACTGGCCGAAGTAACACTAAAATCCAAAGCCATAAATGGAGTGAAATTGTTGAAAAAGTCCAAACAAAATTCTTCATTGTGTGATATCAAGAATCATTTCCTACAATTACTTTCGATAAACATGGATAACGATATGACAAGGCGATAATTCATCAAGATTTTGGGTAGAGGATGTTTATTTTGAAGACGAGACTGATTTATAATGAATATTGAAGATTTTCAAACATTTCCATTACGTTATAGATACATTTTAGTGTTTGGTGTAAGTTTTCGAAATGTACTAGAGCCTCAAGTCTCATTGCGTTTTTCCTTCCCTTTTTTATGACACCATCTTCACAATCTTCTGCAGATCCACTGTTGGATGTAGCCCTAACATTAACTTCTTCTACCTGTTTGTTACATGTCCTAGCATAGCTAAGGTAACAACAATCCCTTTAGGTTCAGTTATTCTTTAATGCACAGTGAGCCGGTCCCTGCTAGCAGTGCTTTAGTTCTTTTCACAGGAGGTCCTTTTACTGAGGTTTTCCTGTGTTTGTTCCCTGTATTCGTTATGTTTGTCATTGATCCAATTTCTGATCTGGTCTTGTACACGTGTACAAGATAAGATATTTCTCATTCGTCATTGATTAATTTACTGATATGTTCCGTAGCATACATTTTGGTACCCTTGGAGCCAGTTTAGGGCAATTATACTCCGATGATTTTTGCACAATCATCCCCTTTTTCGTTGCCTATGACCCTTGAGTTTCCTGATATCCAAATAAGGATTATTATATCCCAATCCAACATTTCAAGATTTTCGTGGTATTCCCTGGCAGGTTTCGAATTCACTTTTGGATTTATCAAACCCTTCTGTATCAGCCTGTCTTTCTATAATAATTTTGATTAACTAAGACTCCAACCAAGAAGTTGGAGTTATGTCGGGAGTCACAGACATCATGGTCCATGAATATATTCAACAATTGTGATGCATTGTTTGGACACTTTGGTGTGCTAATGAATATTACTAGAGTTTTATCTCAACACCAAACCGTTATTTCAACATCTCGATACGTGTTTCGAACACCAAGTGATCATCTTCATGGGGAATATTGAACAGGTTGATCTTCATCTGTACTAAGGTAAAATGCTCAGCATACAATCTGTGCAAAGTTTGCGTATTTGGAGATTGTTTTATATTTCTATATAATCTGATCGTATCAATTTGGATGTTTATGAACTTGGAATATTAAAAGATGGAATTCTGAATACTGAGTGTTTTTGTTTTGGAATATTGAAGTTGAGGTTGAAACATCTTTCAATTCATGTATTTTCTAAAATGAATTTGAATTATTTCATGATTATTTTTCCACATTCGACAGTATAACCTACAGACCAGTTTCAAGGTATTAACTCTCATTAGGGCAGGAAAAATCCGTATGCCAGCAGCATGACGGCTCGGCTGCATGTATGAAACCTTCGTCTAAGAGAAAGATTGTTGGTTAGTAACAGATCAATCTAGTGAACAAGAAACATCTGCAAGATTAACCTCTGCATAAATATTTGTCAGATATAATGAAATGGCCAGGGTGGTATAAGCCGCGAAAGCAGTTTCTTCCGGTAGGCATTCACCAGCACCTATGGTGTAGGTGAGTAGGGAGAGATACGGATGTGAAGTTATTCACATCCACAAAGTACACTGAGAAAAAATGTCGCATTATTAGTTTTTCATTTACCGACCCTGCACACCTACCATTTTTCAATATAATACGCTTATTGACTGAATTAGTAAAAACAGAGCCGTCCTTTTCTATTAAACTGTCAGAAGGGGTGAACATAGGATGGAAATATTTAAAAAAATTGTAACATGAAAAATCGACTTTGTGCACCTACAAAATTGAGATATGTCATTCCCGATAATCTATTCGACAGAAAAAATTTCACGT
Source organism: Leptinotarsa undecemlineata (assembly GCA_015342065.1). Classification (NCBI taxonomy): domain Eukaryota; kingdom Metazoa; phylum Arthropoda; class Insecta; order Coleoptera; family Chrysomelidae; genus Leptinotarsa; species Leptinotarsa undecemlineata. Next base: position 6,933 of record WOGP01001250.1, on the reverse strand, counting down.
CATAGTTTTCCAGGCCGTCTGAGGGGGTGGAATGGGAGGAAAGTTGAAAAAATCGTATCTTCGAAAATTGAATATGTGCACCTACAAGTTTGAGATATGTTATCCATGTTGATCTATTCGACAGAAAAAAACTTCACGTCATAGTTTTCCAGGCCGTCTGACGGGGTGAACATGGGGTGAAAATATCAAAAAATATCCATCACATTTTCACCCCCTCAGATGGCCTGGAAAACTATAACGTGAAGTTTTCTCAGCTGAATAGTTCATCAGAAATAACATTAGTCAATTTTGTAGGTGTACAAAGTCGATTTCTCAAGTTAAGACAATTTTTGATATTTTCCACCACATGTTCACCCCCTCAGACGGCCTGGAAAACTATGACGTGAAGTTTTTTCTGTCGACTAGATCATCAGGAATAACATTTCTCAATTTTGTAGGTTTACGATTTTTCATATTAAAAATATTTCCACCCTATTTTCACCCCTTCAGACAGTTAAACTAGGACGGTTCAGTTTTCTCACTAATTCAGTCAATTAGCGTATCATATTGAAAAATGGTAGGTGTGCAGGGTCGGTAAATGAAAAAATAATAATGCGATATTTTTTCTCAGTGTACTTAGTGGATGTGAATAACTTCACACCCGTGGGAGAGATGGATTTTGAAACAATATTTTTTTTATACATATGTATACAGTCTTCAGACTTGTTTTGATTACTTATTTCAACGTTTCGGAAGTTGAAATCTACCTCGGTCTTCAGAATTTGAAAAAAATTATTCAATTTCGCAGCTTTTTCTTCGGTTCGTTTTATTTTCAAAAATCCTAGATAGATGTCAAAAGAGTTTTGAAATGTGAAATATGTCAATCGATGTTCTCTGATATAAGTCTTTTGCAATTTCGCCACTATCCATATCTTTCTTCAAGACAATTAGCCAAGTAAGATAAATTTCTAGGGAGCTGTTTGCAATGAACTTTTCTTCAGAAATGAGAATAAACCTGGGTATATGACATAACGCACATTGAAAATCATTTACGTCTTGTTAAATTGATATCGGTATTTACCATCTGATTTCAAAATGTGTTCTGAAAATTTTGATCTGGTTGATTGTCCATTCCTGATATGATCCGGGATTCTTCGGCAGCCATTCACATCGTATTCTATCCAACTCGATGTTAATCGTCTAATTTTAAAATTTATTTCAACAATTTTGATGCTGTTAATTGTGAAAGGCAAAATAAAGCCATGAAAAACAATGATTACCTCCACTTGCAGGTTGTATTGTCGATATCTCTTCTTTAGAATGAAACTTGAATGATTTTTCGCCTAGAAGAACTACAAAGACGACCTCTAATACAAAGAAAGTATCTGAGAGTACTTTCTTGTTACTAGGTACTGGGTAGAATCCAGAAATCACGCACCTGGTGTTGAATAACGATAACAGAAAATAGCGAAAAAATTCACCAAACATTAACTACCAAATTTTCGGTCAATTTGTCAACGGTTCCGCCCATCAACAACCAACCCGGTCCGCCCCTGACAAGGGTACAGAACCGGTGGCTTTGAATTTGCTGAAAAAGTCGTAATAACAGACTGGAGTCTAATTTATGGCCGACCATCCGGCTACCTTTATGTTCGTTTTGTGCACCTTCAGGTTATTTTCGCTCAAATTGAGTATGGTAATACGGCCGGCAGTGAAAGCCGATTTTCTGCTGAGGCAACATCCGAAAATCGCATGTATTAGATGGGAACGTAACATTTGTCGAAAAGTTGCTACGGCTCGCCAGGGATGATGGAAAAACACTGTCTATTCGAATTCGTTTTCTTCTCCTTCTCGGCGAGGGTGTTTCGTGAATTATTAAGTCGACATGGGCCCTGAAGGACGCGTTAACAGCCGTGTTTCTCGTGAAATTTGCATATTATTTCGAAATATGACCCATTTCATTTGAGGAATATCAGAGAATACAAGGAGGGCTATTTTGTGAAGCTCATCATCGATATCTCTTTAAAAGTAAATAATACCGGGAAAAATTCATAAAAGTTGTCTGTAAAATTTGGGTCTCCAATCAAAGGGATGCCTTTGTTTTGAATAGAATTCAGCAGTTTCATAGAGGGGCCGAGGGTAGAGCTTCAGAACATGCTGAGATGTATACAACTTTCTGATTGGAAATAAAGTATCTCAGAAGTTGACTCTAATATACCTGCAACGGTTTTTTACCAAAAAATATCCAATTTGACATCCAAAAAATGTTCGACAAAGCTAGCGAAATATAGTGTGCCATAATATTATGATGTCCAGTTCCTCCACAATCACCTTCTGAGAGAAAACTGATGCTTGGGTTTTCGTAGCAATTAATTCTCAGCTTCGCTCACACAAAGCTAGAAGCTTTTCGAGATCTTCATTGAGATATAAAGACTGTCGGTTTTGCCGAAAAAGGACATTGGCAGTAAATGTTTGTGCAAGTGGAACACCAGCGGTGATAATAATAATAATAATAATAAAGGTATTTTATTAATTTTCATTTATATTCATAAATGTGAACTAAAAAAATAAATGGGCGAGAGAGTATGGCAATCAGCACCGGAAGGTACAGATAGTATCCAAACTAGAATCAAGGATGGCCACTTGTAGAGACCGGCTTCAGAAAAGCTGGGAAGCCACGAACAAAGTCAAATTAACAAACCATAAACATTGAAGTTGAATTAGTAACTCCTCATGCCAGACACAGTCAAAGATCTTGAAGATACACAGTAGCCCAACAGACCCTGCCCTTTTCTCTAGTCATCAGATGCATCGAATTCTGTCCACAATTTTTGGTTGACCAACTCTTCTGTTGGACAGTATAGTTGGCTGAGAGTTTTCATTTAGAAATCTATCCAATATCCCATCTGCATACGTCTGTCAACTATCAATCAAAGCTGAACCTAGTTTCCTAGCCGTTATGATTTATCGTCAATTATTTTTCCAGAGAAAACCTAATTAACAGTTTATTACTTCCGATTTGATGTAGCAATCTGAGAAATAATTCGAGTTCTAAATGGAATGCTTCTTGTTCTAATATTAGACACATTGTCTAGGCTATAAACCAAAATCTCGTTCATTTGTGCCTGTCTGATGGAAGTCCGCCGTAACGAAGTTAGAGCGCTGATTAATTAGTCATTCTATTGACTTTTTCTTCTCTTCTGCAGCAGATTTGACTCTCGGTAATTAATTAGTTTTTCAAGCCACATTTCCGGTTTCAATTCAGTGGGTGCAGTACGGAGTTCCCGCGTTCTTGACGAGATTTTAACGAAGTTAGTGGAAGTTTCTAACTTTGGCTGCATCTATCATTTTCTATCGAGGGAATCGATTGCTAGGTCGCTGATAGGGGTTTATTAGGCTTTGAAATGCTATAAATACAAGCGGAAAACGACTCTGAAAAAAATTATCGGAAGTAGTACCACAAGTATCAATACTCTAACATTTTTTAATAAAAACGTTGTTATTTAGGAACAGCAAACAGTATGCTGGTTGCTATTGCTGGTGGCTTGAAGAATATTGCTCAAAAATAAGTAAGTTTGATTTGAAAAAATTTACCGAAACTATTAAAAAATAATAAAACTGATTATATCCTTTGAATATTCATCTCTTCTATAATTCTTCGTGAGAAAACTACGTTCAAAGCAACCAACTTTATAAGATTATGACACTTGAATACCGTGGTACTGTAAAATAATTCAAGACGAAGCTAATTTCGTATTCGTCCCGACAGAAACACTAAAAAAGGCAATCTGTACATTCTCATCCGCAAAAATAAAATAGAATATTTCCAGATTACACGTCTATCAGACAATGCTCCACAGAAAACATATGCAAATTAGGGATTCAAATAATGAAAAGAGCATAAAATTATCTTAAATGATTCTGAGACCTTTTACATCTTATAATATATTCGAAAAAGGTGTGGGCTTGATAATTGAGACCACCCAAAGGTGATGTGGTTTCGGTCTTGTTTTACACCTTTGAGGCGTTCTTTTTTTTTGGATTTTAAATAACAAAGCTGAGCTTGTTATACATGAAAATTGTATAGCAAGAGCGAGTTCTTACTATCGAGGCAAATTACATACATTACCTTGTGTGTACTTTAAGGCTTGCAACACCAAATTTTGCCGTGTAGCTATTAATTTGTAAACAACAGGAAGAAGACATACATGTCACGTTTTCTGAAAGTTTTACAGGGTCAAATTATGGCATTAGCCTGAGCTTTCTGGTCTTTGTTCCATCCTATTCAGAGTGCAAGAAGAAATATTCATATAAAAACCATATAACATGTAAATATAGATGATATTCGATAAAATCGTCTTTGATGAATTTACTCACACAGAAAAATGGAGTGATTGGACAAATTGCTTCAAATAGCAAACCTACACCTCTCCAATGTTAGAGAAAAACAAGAACACTTCAATTGAATAAAAAAATACCAACTTTGATTCCTAACTTCAATTAGAAACGTTTGGAGAGATTGCCATATCTGCATGAATTCATGATATAACATAACGAAAAAATTTATTCAGAAAAGAAGATGATATGTATCAGATTCTTTGGGTAGTTATCACAAAGCTGAAACTCAGATGACCACATTTAAAACAATATCTACTACATATATTTCAGTGACAATTTACAAGAACTATAGAAAAATGCATAAGGCGCTCTGAGAGCAGTGCCTGTGCGAGAGTACCTAGCGATTCACATTGGATTTGAATCGCTGGAGATTAAATTCATTTTGAAAAACCTTCTCAGGAAGTTTTTTCCCATAAAGGCAGTTCTCCAGATGAAAGAGTTCTTAAACAGTGAAGTTCGAGGCGTACTGAGTTGAACCTCAAAATGTTGAGCAGTCACATTCCGCTCTTGGTGGAATCGAATATGCCAAGTCACTTGAATAACTCCCGTGAGAGGATTTATAAAAGAGTGGAACTCCAACCTTTCTTCGATGACCTGTCAAGGTCATGTTCGTGTCTCCAATCAGGCGTATGGCACATTTCTGGATTGAATCCAGCAGCTTCAGAGTATGTTCAGGGGTGAAGCTCCATACATGAGATTAATACTCCAAAGAACGTCTGAGCTGAGCTTTATGAAGCATCAGAAATTGCTGAGGTCTATTCAGTTTTCTGGTTCAGAACAGTGCTTTTGAGAAGCAGCCTTTGCAATTCCAGCGACATAACTGTTCCAAGATATGCAACCTCTTGTTACCGGTGAAGATGTGGATCCGCAGGCGATGTCCTGGGATCCAAATGGAACGACGAGACAAATGTGCTGTCGTCAGCAAAGCAATATATTGAATTGTAAGAGAAAAGATCTTGAAGAAAATGAACAGATGAAAAAGATGCAACTTGCTAGAGAATAATCAAATATTGATTCAAAAAATTATGTATGATACTAGGGCCCAAAGATGTTGTATTATTTGTTCTTTACCATCCTGGTTGTCACTTGAATACCTCATTCAAAGTATATTGTCTTTGAAAAAAAAAACAACCCTGAGGAGAAAAATAGATCGCGTCTCTCCATACGAAAACATAATATGTGGAATGGACAGAGAACCTAAACCACAATCAAATTCAAGTTTTGAAATCGTCCTTCAAACAATAGTCTTCTTCTGGCTTCGCAAGGCAACTAGTAGAAATCAGACCCCAAAAACAACTGTTGTTTTGATTCTGCACGACAGAGATTTCAACCTATCTTAGATATCAACAGTGGTTGAATCACAGATATGTTGTTCGATTCAACTATATTCGAGGATTAATCTTGGATATAGGACATTTCGCCTTACATAAACAACATTCATGGAGTCAATAGAAGACCCATAGATTTTCTCTGTCAGACAGCTGTCTGATATAGAACAGTGTCTTTGGAATTTGACTGATTGACATTTATGAACCCATTTGGAGAAATTCATATCAGGTCATCAATAAATAGCATAAACAAGCGATGTCCCAAGTTTAAAATTTGCGACTCTCTGACACTGAAGTTATAATTTACACGAGATATTTGAAGCTCCAAATCTCTCTTCATAGATCTTTGCGATGGATGGTCAACGGTTCCAAAAATGGTATTTTCTAATATTATAATTGATATATTACTCGTATATTAATTTGCTATCAACACAATTGAATGGAAATTATAGTTACTTACAAGCGTTAATGTATGGCTCTGGATGTTCTGAAAATATACCTGAAACAAAAACATTAAAACCATTAAGACCATTTTATTCGGTAAACTGAAAGATTATTTCTAACATTCAAACTGATACAAGAGAAATATATAATCAGAAATAATTATTTCAAATAGATATATTAGTGGAATACCTGAACTAGTTGAACAATATTATTTTTGAAAAAAAATTGGGGTAGCGTGTTGGTGTAGAAATGTTTTGTGAAATTTTGTAACACTGCCGCACTATTTATTCGAATCATTCAACAGCAGAACGGAAGGGTGAATAATCATCCCTCCTGCATGATTAAATTCAAATGTCGAATAAAAACTAAAATCAGAAATATTGCTGTTATTGTAAGATGTGTCGTATGCTATGAATGTTATCAAGAAGTTTTTCTATCTTTGATTCATAGTAAAATGGGTATTTATATGTTGAAAGAACCCAAATTGTATTTTGATGGAACTGAAGGAAATCTTTGCATGTTCACAATCATTTTCACCTTTATTATAGATATAATGGACCTATTTGTAGAAATCTCTTGGTAGGTCACATTGAATGAAATGTTCCTACATATTTGACATCACAAAGGAACCTGAGCTGCCAAATATTATAACAGAAAATTTATTTATTTATTTATTAACGGCATTGCCTATTTAGAAATTAACAATATATATAACAATGCGAGTATTGCTGTAACAACTGAACTATACCTTAAATAATACTAAATAGTTCAAGTAAGTAATCAT
>WOGP01001249.1:0-19841 GCA_015342065.1 Leptinotarsa undecemlineata | reverse complement strand
TTAATCAAAGATAAATAAGATAAATAAGGTCTTTTACCAGAAAATGCCTTTATGTCTGTCCTCTGTACACACCTGTCGATTCGTCAACGGTCGCTACACAAGAGAGAGGTCGGAAGCAAAAATTCTCCGATGTTCCCCATATCCACCGATATTCGATCTTTTTCCGCGCAAGCGGTCTTCACTAGAATTTGAAAGAGGAAGTGACTACCATCCCGGAATTACTTCAATGCAAAATGTTAAAATTTTGGCAATGGAACGAAATTTTCGTTACAAGATGAACAAAATTTGACCTGTTTAATACTTCTAGATTACAACAAGGCATTTGACACTCTAGATCATGAGATATTGTGTGACAAACTTGTTCACTTCGGTTTTTTTCGGAAAGCAGTGTCTCTCTTAGAAAACTATCTGAAAAATCGTACTCAAAGAGTTGTTGTGGATGAAGTTTTTTCAGATGCTCTGCCGGTATTAAAGGCAGTGCCACAAGGATCTATCCTTGGGCCCTTGCTTTTCAGCCTGTATATTTGTGACTTTTAGCTGTCCCTGAAAAAATGCAATATACATCACTATACAGACGACACGCAGTTATATCTCTCTTTTTCACCTGGCGAATCTACATCTGCTCTGTCGCATATTAACAACGATCTCCAAGCCATCTTTGACATTTCTACTGCCCATAAGCTCAAGCTAAATTCTGACAAATCGGCAATAATGATGTTCGGAGCTAAGAAGAACAGAGAGCTCGCCAACTCTACCTTTCAAGTTCGCATCGAAAACGATATACTTCCCTCCGTGGACGAGATAAAAAATTTAGGATTGTGATTTGATCTGGATCTTCGCTTTACTAAACATGTCAGCTATCTGAACCAATCTTCTCATAACGTACTCAGAGAACTTTTTCCTAATAGTGATTTGCTCAACACAAACTTAAAACTTAGACTGTGCGAGTCTCTGATTATGTCAAAAATTTCCTATTGCGACAATTTTTATGGACCTGTTTTAAAACAATCGGATGATCTCCGACTACAGTGTATTCAGAATAGCTGTCTACGTTTCTCGTTTGGTATTCGGAAATATGACCATATATCCCCAGCAATGCAAGAATCGGGATGGTTAAATGTTGAGAAACTTAGAACTCTACACCTTCTTACCACACGCAAAAAGTTTTGATAACTCGACAATCTGATTACTTACTGAAGAAGCTTAAACCATTCTCTGCGATTAACAGCTTTACTACAAGGAACAGTTCAGTTCTAGTGATCCCCAAACACAAATCTTCCATCTTCATCCGCTGCTTCTCGTATAATGCACCCAAATATTATAATCAATTACCCTGTGAATTTCGATCATACACCATCGTAAACTTTAAAAAAGACAGAAGGCTTATTTATCTCATTAGCCTCTTCTCCGTTCCCGACCTTGGCATTTCTAAAATTAATTTTCTAAAGTAAAGCAAGAACTAAAACTTTTTGATATTGTTAACTCGACTTGTGTTCATATTATTTATTTTTAGTTTTTCCCAGGTTGAGTTGAAAAACAGCCTTGGGTGTACTGGAAGTTTTTTTCTTTGTTTTTGTTATTGTTCCTGTATACTGTTTTATTTCATTTTTGTCCATTCTATTTGTATTTTTATGGTGATTAAAGACGTATTATTATTACCAAATTTGTTAGCCTGTTTCAATAGTGTTCGTCGGTCTCTATTTGTCTTTCAACGTCTCTTACTATGTATTTGAGTGTACTTCTTTTATGACTTTCTTGACTTCACACTTCAATGATGTAGTTAGCATACGTGGCATCACTCGGTCAGTTGATGTCCACCAGTTAAGTGTAATGTGTAATGTGTCAAGTGTAATGTCAATTATGATGTTAGAAACTCAATAATCATCCACAAATTTCGAGCGGGTCGATAGGTGTGTCCAGTATATGCAAGGATCAAACACAACTTTTCGAATGGCACATCTCCTAATCGATATTCACTATTAGTCCGGTCATTATACAATATTGAATTAATGAAAAATGCGACAGGGCTAAATTTTGGTGAAGACCTTTATTTTACCATAAAAAATAATAACTTGTAAGTCCCAATCCGTCCCATGAACGCTTCAAAAGTTATTCGGGGTCAAAGGTCAAAATTTCCGGTTTTTGAGTTTTTCTCGAAAACCGTAAGTTTTATCAAAAAAATACTTATCAACCCGAATAATCTTCATGCAGTTAAAGGAGTATTGTGACTAAAAAATCTGTAATAACAATTCGTGGAATAGGCCTACTGGGGAAACCACGTTAAAAAACGCGCCGAGTCCATTTACCTCACGGGTGGTGTGGAAGCATGTGCATATTACATAGAAAGTGACTTTTACAATTGTGATATCTCAGGAACGGTGATATTACGGAAAAATCATAAGAATCATTTTTATAGAGAATTGTGAGATCTACAACTCTGGTCCGAGGTACTTTTTTTTTTATAAAACTTACGGTTTTTGAGAAATACTCAAAAAACCTGAAATTTCGACATTTGACCCTGAATAACTTTTGAAGCGCTCATGGGCAGATTGGGACTTTGAAATTTTTATTTTTTATGGTAAAATAAAGGTCTTCACCAAAATTTAGCTCTGTCACAATTTTTGTTATTTCATTACTGTTTTCAGGTCTAAATTGACCGGACTTCTATGCAGAAGGACGAGCACGTCGTGGAGCAATGCCACCAATTTCATGACACATTCACAAAGTGATCATACATAGTCGAAGAACAGTTTTATGTAGGTACTTGTTGTATTTCAAGGATAAATACCTAAGTTACTTCCATCCAACAAGCAAAGCAGCCCAAACAAAGATAGATACGTAATCAAAACATGATCACCACGCACATTTGCATCTATTGAGTAAAATAAACAAGCCTTCCAATGCTGGCCAATCAGGTTTAACTGCAATCGGCTGGCGTATTCATGTTACAGTGTCGGAGTGGTCCGTTACGTTTTAACGATCATTTTTCACTTGCTATCGTCCAACCCGTATTAGGAATCACACTTCGTGAATCCTTAGCACACGTTACGTTCGTAGGGGTGCGACAGCTGGTTAACGAAAAACAGATTTTAAACGCGTGTGTTGTATACATATACGGTATTTTAAAGTTTACAATTTTTAAAATGTAAAGTACTGATAGGGCTGGAGAAAATGCTACACTCCAGCTAAAAAAAAATTATATACCCAGTCGCATATTGTTAAAAAAAGTCGGTCGTACCTTCGTGCGACTCTGTACAAGCAGCCGTATCTGGGAGATAACGTGCACTATGCATGATAATGTTTGTGCAACAGTCCCGAATTTGTAAATCTATTGATTTCTAAACATTCCAAAAGGTAAAGTTTTGAACCCTTCTCTTCCAAATGCAATCTATAGGTACTTATAAATGCGAAAGTCACTTAATATCACTCATTCATCTATTTTTCTCCATACATCGTTGGAAGCTAAAATTTAGTATATACTCGGTGGAAAAGGGCGAGTTCATTAAATAAAGTATCCTTTTCGTCACTGTTTCTTCATATCGCATATTTTCGGAGGCTTCTCAGGTCTTAGATGCGCAGTAAGAAAAGATGTTCAAATATTCCAACTGGGGTTCCCCGTAGGGATAAAAGATGCGCGTTTACATACGAAAATTACATTTTCATCACTGTTTCTCCGTACTGCTATATTTTCGAAGGCTGAAATTTTGCATGCAGGCTCGTTTTATGTTGTAGATGTGCAGTAAGAAAGAATTTTTAAATATTCCACCTGGGGTGCTCCCCTGGAGTCGCGTTTACATATGAAAATTACCTCTTCATAACTGTTTCTTCGTACCGCTATATTTTCGGAGGCTGGAATTTTGTATGTAGGTATGTTTTGTGTTGTAGATGTGCAACAAGAAAATATTTTTGAATATTCCATCTGTTTCATAAAATAAAGTTTCCTTTTCATCACTGTTTCTGTACCGGATATTTTCGGAGGATGAAACTCTGTATGTAGGTTCTTTTATAATGTAGATGTGCAACAAAAAAGTATTTTTGAATATTCCAACTGGAGCACCGGCTGCGGGAGAAAAAGTTGCGTCCATAAAACAAAATGATCTTTTCATCATTGTTTCGCGTCTCTCTATCAACAGATGATTCGCAAATGTTGAATTAGTCTTTCCATTAAAAAAACTACGTCTATGGTTTTTATATATTTTATAAATAGAGACATGTCCTTAAAATGCAATAAGGAAAAAATATGTGTTATTTTGTGAAACATTTATATTTATGAAATAGTTTACAGGTGCCTTCATTAAATTTAACTTATATTGTTTTTAAAATGCTGTTTGGTATTACGATTAAAAAGAAATACAAATGAGTGTCAAAAACAAATAAAGTTTATTTCAGAAAAAATTAAGAAAAATGTACATTAATAGTGAGTATGTCCAACCCTGGCTCTGAGAAGTTCGGCACAACGACGAGGCATGCTTTCCACCAAATTTTTAATTATTTGTTGTGGTAACTGCTCATAAATCGTCTAAAGAGAATCTGCAACTTGGTTCAGATTTTGGAAGGGTTGATGATCCTTTAAACGTCTTTCCAGATCATCCCAGAGCTGCCGAATAGGATTTAAATCCGGACTATTAGCAGGCCATCTCATGACATTAATATTGTGCTCCTGTAGGAAATTTCTCACGACTCTGGCTACGTGTGGCCTGGCATTATCTTGTTGTAAAATGCACCCAACGTCCAAATTTTGGACCAATGGGACGACGTGAGATTCCAATATTTCCTCTATGTAACGGACAGCCATTAAAATCCCTTACCAGAATACCACAAAGTCCGTATGTCCTGTCAAAGTTATACCAGCCCATACCATTATCGATTCACCTCCAAATGAAACAATTTATTGCACACAGTCATCCAAATAGCGTTCACCGGGACGTCTCCATACCTGAACACGTCCGAAGTTGTTGAATAACATGATTTTTTTTCATCCAATTACGATGCTCTTGACAAAAGTTTCTACAATTTCCTCGATGAGCTGGAGTTAATCTAGGGGATCTAGCAGGTCGTTCGCATCGTTTGGTTCGAAATTCGCGTTTCCGTAGCTTCTATAAGACGATTTTGCAGTGTTCTAGCAGAATCGGTGCGACTTCTAATTGGCCAGAGTCGTAACAAACGATCTTCTCTGCAGGTTGTTGTCCTTTGTCGATTGGTATAAGGGGCTCTTTTTACTATGCCGTAAATTTGGTAGCGATTCCAAGCTCTGGAAACCGCAGAATGACTCACATTAAGCATTTGGGCTACACGACGCCTTGAATACCCTATATCGATCAATGCCACTGCTCTAGCAACTTGAAATCCGTTGAGGTACACCCTACGTATCCTCCTTGTACCGAATACATCAACATTAATTGTTAAAATTTTAAAATTTAATACCTATCACGAACTAAAGTAAATTGAAATTACAGAATTTTTAAAAATTAATCCGGTCAATCTAGACATTGGAAGAAACATGAATTTGAAACAAGCTGCTAATGCGTGTAATTGTTCAAAACATAGTTAAAAATAATATTCTAAAATTCCGAATGATTGCGATGCCTGGAAAAACATTTATTCAGGAAAACGATAAGTTTTATCATAAAATAACCTCAGATAAAAATTGTAGATCATAAAATTTTCTACAGAAAATGTGTCTACTTTTTTCTTAGATACGACGAGTCAAAAAGTTGTAATCGTCATTATATGCACACGTTTCCACGCCACCTATGAGGTAGTGTACTTGGCGCGTTTTTTTAACGTGATTTCCCCAGTAGGCCTATTCCACATGTCTGTTGTGATTCTGTCAAATTGAAAACTTGCATAATAAAATATATTAGGAAAGGTTGGAAATTATAAAAGAGATTGAAATTTAAAAAATGTAAAAATGTATTCGTCTGAGTCATAACCTTCAAATACTTCTTCTTGTCGTTCTTCTTCTTGGTCTTCTTCTTCTTGATGTTCCTCCACTATTGAATCCTCCACTATTGGTGATTCAGCATTAGAACATGACTGACCTTGACAATGTGTACATGCCAGAGAACACAACAGTCCAACTTGTTTACAACCACATTTAGCGCTGCATCCCTTTTTACAGTTGCAAAAAATCCTGTTCAACAGTTTTCCCGGCGCAGGTGAGAGTAAAGTCTGAATAGGTTCTGAATAGTTTTTTGAAAACCTCAGCACATTGAACTAAATCTTGTTTTTCAAACATTTTAAAGACTGTTGTTTTACCCGTCCTGCAGACGTCGTATCACAGCCAGTTATTGCGTGTAAAAATAGCACATGAATTTGACTCTTTGCAAAAGTAGATAAACTTTTTGAGGAATATATTTCAGTTTGACTTTGAGCTTTTTCTGGCTTTAGAAAGAAAATAGTTTTTTCAGGTAGAGTTCGAGCAGTAAGAAGTACGAGTACAACGAGATTACAACTTTTTGACTCGTCGTATCTCAGAAACGGTGGCTCTAAGAAAAAAAAGTATTAATACATTTTTTGTAGAGAATTTTATGGTCTACAATTGTTATCTGAGGTTATTTTATGATAAAACTTACTGTTTTCCTGAAAATTGCGAAAAACCAATTTTTTTCGAAATTTTTAACCTTTGACTTCAAATAAATTTTTTTCCATGTATAGCAATCATTCGGAATTTTAAAATCTTATTTTCAACTATGAACAATTACACGCATTTGCAGCTTGTTGTAAATTTATGTACCTTCACTCTTATTTTTTAGTCTAATGTGACCGGATGAAATGATTTTGTAGCTAAAAGTACAAAAAGAAATAAACAACAACCGAATGGAACATGATAAGAATTAGTATGGAGTACACACCAGAAGTTTTTATCATGAAAATGGATTTTAAGGATTCTCTATATATTCATTTTGAGTAATTTACTTCTTCCACTTTGTCCGGTATAAAATTTTGGACAAGAACCACGAGACGACTTGTATACTCCTGATATAATCGACATTGCAGTTTCATTTTATTGTGTTTGATGAATTCACTCTATTATTTGTTCTATAGGCTACATACAATTCTTCCTTTTTTAATTAAAAAAATAAGCAATATTATTAATAGGATCACCAAAGTAAGTTGCAGTTACATATTGTTTAAAATAATTCTTTGAAACTGGATAGATAGATAGTTTATTTGACTACGTATATGTATAAAACATTTGTAGCAAGTCAGGTGATTAATTAAACATTTGAAATTGAATAACACCTAAATGAAATAAAACATTAACACTACAGTATAACGAAATCACAAGGCACCCAAAGGGGGTACAATAATTTTTAAAATACATTATTACAAGCAGCACTGTATAATAAAATACAATGAAATTTTTGAAGATATTATTACACGCACTATACTATAAATGCCATTATCAACGAGAAATTTTTTATGCCCTTTTTAAAACGTGTCTGTGATAAGTTCTTCACTGTAGTTGGCAAGATATTGTATAGGTTAACATCTAAGGAATTCTTGGAAGATTTCTGTAGATTGAATTTAGTAGGTCGTATAAGATTAGCACCACGTGTTTCATAGTTATGAAAGTGGGAGTTAGTTAAAAGAGTGCCATTAATTTTATGTACCTCCAGCAGTGTCTGAAAAATGAAAATCGATGGAAGAGTCATGATTCCCAATTTTTGAACAATGGACATGTGTCCCGATATTCCGCATTAGAAATTATCCTTATTGCTTTTTGTGTGTTACAAATATCTTTCCAGCAGAAGTAGAATTACTCCAAAGAAGTATCCGTAGCTAATGAACGAGTGGAAAAAGGCATAGTAGACAGCGAGAAGAGTCAGTAGAAACAAATTTTCTCAATTGTCTCAACAGAGCAGATATTTCGATAATTTCGTATTCAATTCATCAATATGACATGTCCAATTAAGGGAGTCATCCAAAGCTATACCAAGTAATTGGGCTGTTTTTCCTTCCAAAAATATGTTATTGGAAGAAAATATCATTCTCTGGATTTTTCCCATATTAAGTTTGAGAAGATTCGCATTGAACCATTTTTCAGCTTGTATTTCAGCAAAATCGGAGATTTTCAATAAATTTTTGCAATTTCTGTCTGAGCAGACAATAGATGTGTCATCGGCATAAATAACACATTTATGGGGCAGAACTTGGAAGGAAAGGTCATTTATAAAATTTATAAATAGGAGAGGTCCCAGCACAAATCCTTGCGGAACATCGTTTACTATAGGCTCTAAAGTAGACGTTCTATTGTCTCCTAAGTCGACATATTGCTTTCGATTTTGTAAATACGATGTGAGAAGGGAGAGAGCTACACCATTCATTTTATGAAGTAGTAATTGGTGAGAGTAATGCCTTACTCAAGTCACACAGAGTTACAGCACTATGCTGTACTATGCATTACACGACCTCTGATATCAATACAAGCTGATTCTTCTCATATGCTGCTTTTAATTCTTGGTGACAGCAAATATATATTCGAGAAAGCAATTTGATTGTATAACAGTTACTTCATTGTTTTGGAATTATAGTAAATACCCCATGCTATTAAATAGTTGGAAAATTATCATTAAAAGTGACAATGTGGTAATGAATACAACATTTTGTTTGAAAGCATTCCAATAACATGATTTTATTAAAGCTACTGGAAGCAGTTACAGACTAAACTTGAAATAGTTTTATAAATATATCACAAACCTCGCAGAAAAGTGTTATAAAACTGTTACAAAGCAATTCACTTTCATAGGAAAATATGTTTCAGGAGTTAGTTGCGAAAACGTTTCGGTGATAGTTTTGTGACGAATTCATAACGGTTTTGTAAGGTTATTTCATATACTATGACGATTTTATAAATCACTTTTATTGCCTTCAACTGTATTGCGTTCACGGCTTGTCTAATGTAATCAATTTTGACAGTAATTATAAAATGCCAAAAAAATAAAACTGTTGCAGAAGCATGAAATTATAAAACAATTTTGCTGGTTGGGAAATCTAGGAAGTGTAGGAAACATATGCAGAAACTTTCAGTACTGTTCCATTTTTGTTATAGTCTGATATAGACCAATTTACAATGCGACGTTTTGTTCATTAGATATCCAAATTCAGCTATGTAGGAACTGTTGAATAATGTTCAACTTTTATTTATAATTTGATATAAATCAATTTGCAATGCGACGTTTCGTTCATTAGATTCTATCATTGAATGTTTTATACAGGTCCGTATTTTATACAGGTCCGTATTCGAAAAAATTAAGTTGATGAAATCTAACGAACTAAATGTCACTAAATGTCAGAAATAGATTTATATCGGATTATAACTAATATGAAACAATAATGAAAGTTCCTCTGCTTTTTTATATAACAAACAAAATTCGACCATTCTAGTTTCTGGCGAATATTTCCTTAGAATAGTCCCTTGAACTATAAAACTTTTGTCCAATTTCACCGACCTTGTAGGTCTTACCGTTTCCGAGGTAGCAATTGTGGAATCAGCTAAATAAAAATGACCTCTATAAATGCCAATGCCAAAGGTTTTCTTACTTGTTTCAACAATTGTTTGTCTCCACGGTAACTTACCCAATATCTATATTATCTATAAGGACATTTGATTACATCATAATATTTCCAGAAAAAATATATAGTACAATGAATTCAGGATCTTGAAAGATCATTCGATAGTTGTGGTTGGGTCTGAAAAACTAATTTATCCTCAATCACCCATAGAATAAACAAAATAACTGACTTTCTTAAATAGAAACACAACAAAAACAATCCAAATACCTGAACAATTTGTGAACGAAAACAGTTTAATTTTAGTTTAGGCCACAGGATATCACAATCGATTAATGACCATTGTTAAAACAAATTTTCAAAAGAATTGATATAAAAAAGTAATTCATAATCAAATTATAATTGGCTGCAAAGGAATTCCCCCATTTAAAGTCAGTGACCAATCAATTTCACATAAAACATATTCACATATTTTACGTTTGACTCCAAAAATATTCCAAATCCGAGAAGCGAACTACATGAAAAGTGTACGTTGGTTACTTGCCAAAGGTCATGCTTATGTTCACCCATGCTTAGAATTTCTGTAATGGTACGATGTGTGGCATGATTATTCGACGACGAAATATTTTCACTGCCTAGTGTTCAATTGGTGCCACGATCTCCACGTGATACGTGAAATAAACAAAACCGACATCTCATGTTTGAGCTATACTGAAATCTGGTTTGGATTACCCACGATTTCTGATGATTTATGTCAAAATTCGAAAGACAATGAGAATTAAAAAGATTCGCAAATAACTTAAATCATTCAAATGATCCTGAAATTTTGGAATCCGTAACTTTCCTTCGGCTAGTTTTAGGATCTATACGACTGTTTTTCGAGCGGAAATTTACGCTATTGAGTTGTGTGCGGAGAGATTGAAAGAATCCATCCTCATACACAAGTCAATAAAAATATTCTCGTACAGTCAAGCGACGTTGGGAGCTCTTGGCTCCTACCGAGCAACGTCCAAATTGGTAGCAATTGGCGATACTGGCCTGGAAGGCAATGAGGCTGCTGAATCCCTTGCAAAGAAGGGAGCAGCTTCATCGCATCAGAACCTGTCATTGGCATCGCTGGATGGCAAGAAGATTTCTGGACTTCTGGCAGAATCTTCCAGTATTGGCTCACTCCAAGGCGTTTATTAAACCTTCGAAGCTTGATACCAAACAGTTGTTGGACTACAGTAGGGATGAACTACGATGTCTAACACGCCTTCTTGAAGGTCGCTGTCATTTGAATGACCATTTGCAGAGACTCGGACTGTCGGAAGACGTGTGTGTCGCCTCTGTTTGGAAAATGATGTGCCTGCTCCACAGGTTTTTAGAGCTCAGCAGAGCCGTACTCTTAACATCTGACCTGGAAGACCACTCACTCACCATACAAACTAATAGGCTTCGTTAAGAAGCTGGGTTCATTTGGTCGAGTGTGAATAGGTGTGAGCCACAATAAATCCTTGTGGGTTGCGGTGGAGGGTCGAATAGACTCAGTCACTTTGGACCTAACCTAACCTAGTTTAAGGATGAAACAATTATGCAAGATTTTGTATAGAGATAATTTTCGCAGTTGCTTTTCGTTCATTGCAACAGGCTAAAATTAATTGTGTGATTTTTTACGGACTTGTTTCGAAGATTTACTTCCGGTCATTACAGGGAACTACATATAAAGGAATGTATGCAGTCCTAAGCTCCAAAACCATCAGCTTTCCTAGCAAATTATTTGAACATCTAACAGTTGCAAATGGCTGAATCTCATCTGGTAATGTTTGAATTAACTCGCAGAGGAATGAAATTTGTTTCACTTCTCTATAATATCTTTGAATCTGTAAATTGATTTACTTTATTGAAAGATTAGTACTGAATCAATATAACATCTGGTGAAGTATCAGTTTTTCAAATATAAAAATTTAGTTTAGGAATCAGACTCGAACAAATGATTGGCTTCAATTTACTCTTCAAATGTAAGTAGAGAATCAAACTTATGAAAACCTTTTCAATGAAAATCTCACGAAAGAGGAACAATAACGGTACTTGCTCCATTCTGTATAATTCATCATGAGTTGATGTTCCAAATGATTAATAGATAATGAGTATATTTTCAATGAAGGTTTGCTTCAAATAAATTTCGTTTTCATAATTGATAAGATCTGTTTTAACTGTAATGAAATAGTTAACAGTTTCATTCCATGAATAAATTCCCCAATTTGATCCCAGGTAGGTAAACTCGTTTCAACTGACCTTTTTCTGAGTAAACCATGTTGCTTTCAGACTATAAATAAAAAAACTTAGATGTTGGGCAAAACATCCTGAAATTGCTATGTAAAGATGATTACTTACGTGTTTTTCATTTCCTTATTGGAATATTGGTGTAAACCGGGATTTTTCAAGTTAGGTATTCAGGGATGCATAAAGTATTCTCTTTATACCCTAACAATATAGCACGATATGCCATAAACCCTAGAAGATGGCCTAGGTTTCAATTTTCTGAAAGGTAATTCCGAATCAGCACAAGAAATTCAATCAAATTTCAAATATCCAGTTACAGAAATATAATCAATTATGGTTTGTAAAAAAGTGGTTAAATGTTATTCTTCGAGACACTGTTACAAGTTGAATTTTCTTATTCGACATTTCTTTACCATCAACCTCAAAACTTTTAACTTCAGTATTCTTTTCTGTTTTGGTTTGCATATGATTCCAAATATATTTGTATAACTCGTCACATTAATCAGCACATTGAGAATATATAGATCATGCGCTATTTTTATTTTTGTTTTTAGGGTTCTTCTAAACATTTGCATTAAAAAAAATAATAAGTATACATATATCAGAAATATCATAGAGTTTTGAACGAAAGCAAATTATAACTAAGTTAATGTCATCCGAATCATTAAGTTCAGAGCAGTCACAACCACGTGTTGTTGGGGGTTGAAATGTACACTAATATGTCTTAGCACAATCATGTTGCTCCCCACCTCAGCAACTTGTGACGCTTTATAAATCTCAGATCAGACCTTCTTTCAAGTATTGTTCTCCTGTATGAAGCTTTGCCCCCAAACGTACCCTGAAGTTACTGGATTCCATCCAGAAAAGAGCCATCCGCCTGATTGGAGACGTGAACATTACCTGCGACCTTGATAGCCTGGAACACCGATGAAAGGTTGGAAATTTGTCTCTCTTCTATAGATACTTTCACTGGAACTGTTCAAGAGACTTGGCACATTTGATTCCACCATAAAAACGCGACGTACTGTGGTTGATCATCGTTTTGATGTTCAACTCTGTAAACATTCAACTTCACTGTTTACGAACTCTTTCATTTAGATAACTGCGTTCATGTGGAATAAACTTCCCAAGAATGTTTTTCCAAATGGATTCAATCTCCAGCACTTCAAATCCAATGTTGAAAGGTAAGACATCGTTAGTCTTAACTCGCACAAGTTTCTCAACTTCTGAGAGTTGTCGTTCGTATGGGGGCGACAGCTGATTAACGGAAAAACAGATTTTACACAGATTTTTTAAACTTTCGCTTCTTTTTACATTCTTTCCACGAATATCCATATTTATTTTTAGTGGAGATTGTTTTTATGCTTTGGAACTGTGGCTATGTCCATATGCGGGTACCTCGGGCGTCAAGAAGTCTGCCACAATAAATTAGATCAATTCTTAGAGCTATTTGAGTGTATTAAATGTCAATTCGAACGAAAGTATATGTAAATGTGGAGCATTGATTTTTTTTATTTTGTTGGCCATAAAACCTATATCATCATGTACCCGTCATCACTCCCTTTCAGTTGATATGATAACTCCCTTGTGGATATAGTTTCAATAAACAAAGTCATGCCATGAGGTAAAAAAGTGCACCAAAGTAATTATTGAAATAAATAATTGAATTGTATTGAAGGGGTTATATTTTTTAGGAGTGATTAATTTTTAATTTTAATAATTGAACTTTCCGAACAGATTTAGCTGATCTACAAAAAAACCCGAATGCTAAAAAAGTTACGTTCAAGAATGAACTGACATGCATGTACCTCTACATTTCTTCAACACAAGAGATGTGAAACTTTTGGTTTTCATATTGGGCAAATATTTTTCATCCCATTGTCCAGACTGATATGACTCCGAACTCTTTTCTAGCCCACAAAAATAGCTAATGTCTCGTGTTGGTCAATTCCCCATATATTATTATGTTTCATTGTTTCAACAGTTATTTCGCTTAATTAACCTCAACTTTTCTGATATTTGGGACGATTTCAACTATACTTCATACTTCTGTACACCTTATCAATTTCATACGATAACAATGTTATATTAAATACGTTTTCATTGAAGTGTAATATGGTGTTGAATATCATGGCTATCATAGATTTTTCAGATGTTTTTGAGGTGTAATGAATATATTTTTAGTGTTATCATCACTCTTATTTGTTTGAAGATGATTGACAATGTTTCATGATGAATTTCATTAGTTCGGACTTCCATTGGCTGATATTATATAAAATGATTTGAAATCCCTGAAAGAATTAATTGAAAATAAGAATTAAAAAAATTATAAATCTCTTTTTATTAGTTCTTTCAGGGATTTAAAATCATTTTATATAATATAAGAGAATGAAAGTACGAACTGATACACTTCATTACTGTTATCATTGTTACTGTTGTCATTATTATAATCAGATAACATCATCGGACTCAGAATCCAACCTTTCGACGTCCCCTCGTATCTCCGAGCACTATTTTCATCGTCTCTTCGCTCGATTTGCAAGGAATTGAAGACGCAGACCATTTGGTAACAATTTTGAAGGAAGTAAACCGTAATTAAGCCGTCATTAATATCTCATACGAGGTGTGATGATGTGTGAAATAGGTTTGGACAAGGGCCATTTGCAGAACAGCTGCTCACCCGCGATGGGGTGTCAACATACAACAGAGAGCACGCGTGTGCTTTCTTGTTTTCTTTGTCGCTCGTGCCGCACTCCGTATCATTTTACTTGGGAAGCGGAAATTAATATGAAATTCGATACACTTTTTGCAAAATAGAACCGGAGGGGTCCCTAGAGATATTCGGTGCTTCAGGCTGAAAACGTAAATCTTCAAAAGATGATGAAATATACATCAACGCCAAATATTTTTTTCAGAAGGATCAGACCACTCCTTTCAGTCCATCCTTCATTTTCCTTCATTCTAATAATTACAAATCTGATTGGTTTTTCAACAAGTTTTTCTGCTCTTTCCGTTTTATCCTACAACGTACGACTCTCTCTCTCTCTCTCTCTCTGTCTCTCTTGTCACTCTTTTATTTCCATTTTTCCATCTCTCTAATAGAGAGAAAACTTGCTTCATTGATATTACTTATAAATTTCACGTAATCTTCAAATAGTGATGAAATATAGTTGAACGCTGAATTTTTCTTGTGTTTTCTTCTGTGTAGGATAAGGACCCTTTGAAAAATAATTTCAACCAATTACTAACTAGTAACATAAATCTGCAAAAAAATATTGAGAGGTGTTTTGTTTTTTTTTGCATAATTCTTATGTTTTTGGGTGTGCTTAATCCAATTTACATTATGTCATAGAACGTCACGTTTTATGGGAATGTAATTACCTTAATTGAAGAAGTTGTCATCTTGAAATGAAATATAAGGCACTGAAAAAAATTATATTCGTAATTGCGTAAGGAAACTTATTTTTTTTATCTGAAATAATTTGGTAGCGAGCACCTAAACATATTTCACCAAGTGAAGTTCTTTTGGTTACAGTTTCGTTTATAGGAAGCATCTGAAGGATCTCTCTGTAGCAGCCAACAGTAGTCTGCAATTATTGGGACGCTTCAGCTTCATCTTTCCTGGTATATTCTTCACATCTCCCCAGTATTTCAATATCTTCGTGCTCTTCGCTCACATCTCCTAAATTTTATGGAAAGTAATCGATGTGGCAACCTAAATCTTGAAATAATTTCCAACATCCTTTTGACGTTTTATTTGTAGTTACTGTCTTCTTTGTTGCCTAAAAATTTCTCCAATATCTTTTTGAAGGCAATCCACCCTTCTCTTTGAGCAAGTTCCATCTCTTGGAAGTGACTTCATGAATTGCTTCATCAATCCCAGCTTTATGTGAAGCGATGGTAGAAGAACTTTATGAGAAGGCACCAAAGTTTCATTTTCGTTAACATTAAGCTCCTTCGGAGGCCAACACTTTTTGATTTAGTGATTTGCTCGGACTTTACTATCCCACAAACACAAAAAACAAGGGACATTGGAAAACCCAGATTGTTTTCCGAGCAGCATGCCAAAGATTTTTAAATCACCGAACTCTTGCCAACCGTGGTTTTTATATTTTAATTTGCAAAGAAACATTGCTCCGTTCTCGTAGGTTTCCTTGAGGAGTAAGGAATGACGATAAGAGTGGAGGCATTGTGAAGCAGAACTGCTTTATGGCCTGTTTTTGAAGCAATTTTGAAAATACACCACTGTGCTGGGTCATATAAGATACCAAATATTATTCATCAAACCTTAATAAATCAACTTGTCCTCTTGAGCAAAGTAGGCTACAGAGCACAAGGTGTTCTTTATTTAGAAAGTAAAGATAGCTATGGTCAGTATACATTTGAAAACAGTAATGAAAGTTGAATTGTACCTATTCATTTATGACTTCAAGTTAGCCCAAACATCCTTTATTATAATACAGTTTTGCGTTTTGCAAAATAACCTGACGTTCTGGAATTTTTTGAATATTTTTATGTTCCAGTACACCTAAAATACATACAAATTAGTTGAAAATATCCCGACAGCGTTTTTGTTGCATACTTGTGAATCCTTAGCACATCAACCCCTCTCTATTAGAGGAGGATTATGTTGGTTGTACATCACAATTTCTCCCATATTTCTATATCGTGAGAAATCTGGTTGGCTTCTGTTGTTTTCTGTCCAATGCATAAGAACGTATACATGAGTATAAAGTAAGTGAGTCTGCATTATATATTTTTTTCAAATTTGTATTATCTGTCAAATATTTTTTTTCAGGAGAACTCGAAATGAAAACGGTTTTACCCAGAAA
Organism: Leptinotarsa undecemlineata; assembly: GCA_015342065.1. Taxonomy (NCBI): domain Eukaryota; kingdom Metazoa; phylum Arthropoda; class Insecta; order Coleoptera; family Chrysomelidae; genus Leptinotarsa; species Leptinotarsa undecemlineata. Next base: position 3,228 of record WOGP01001249.1, on the reverse strand, counting down.
AGAGCCATCCGCCTGATTGGAGACGCGAACATCACGTACAATCTTGATAGCCTAGAAAATCGAAGAAAGGTTGGCGAATCGTCTCTCTTCTATAGATACTTTCTCGGAAAGTGTTGAAGTGACTTGACACATTTGATTTCATCAAGAGCGATACATAGAAATACGCGACAGACTGTGGCTGCTCATCGTTTTGGGGTTCAACTCAGTACACCTCGAACTTCACTGTTTGAGAACTCTTTCATTTGGAGAAGGGCGTTTATGTGAAATGAACTTCCTGAGAACTTTTTTCCAAACGGATTTAGTCTCCAGCGATTCACCGCACAGACACCGCTCTAAGACACCTTGAAGATGTGATCCTGCATATAGTAACACAAAATATCTATTTGCAAAAAGACCAGTTTACCTCTAACTATAATTTGGGCAAACTTTTATATATAGTTCCACCAGTGCTGTGTTAAGTGGAAACTGAATTCACGTTTAACGAAACCTCTTTGATGAAATGTATCCAGAAGCGTTGTTAAAAAAAACGAGTTCGTTTTCAATTAGGTGCAGTTTCTAAAAGATCTTTGAACAAAATCCTTTACGATTACGCTACAAAATATTTCAAGATGGGCATCAAACAGTTGAAAAAAATAGACAATCACTTCTATCAATAATGCCAGTCAAATCGTCGTGAATCATTATGGTCTTTGATCAATAATAGTTACATCGTGAACTGCTCGGCGTTTTTCAAGACCCCAATCTTGGGCCCTCTCTCTTTTTGATATGTTTTAACGATATCAAAAACACATTGGTGTCCTTTTATATTTGCAAATAACTTAAAAATTCATTGCTCCGTATCATCTTCAAAAAATTGCGATCCACTACAATCGCAGCTTTCAAAATTTGAATCATCCCAGTTGTAGAATTTATTGTTCAACCAAAATTGAATTTATAAGAACTTTGATGAAAGAACTTCGATAAAAATAAAAGATAAAAGAATTTCTATAAAAATAAACACGAGTCTTCTATAATCAATTCTATTATTACTTATTTTCTGAAATTCGCGCAACAGTTGCGTTTTAGTATAATGAAATTTCATTGATTCAAATGATAGTTTCGTTTCGTCTCATAAATATTCCATATCCTATACAAATAGATGAAAGATAATGTGAGGGATGCTCTCTATGCAGAAGAGTGATTTCAATAGGGGAGATAATCCATGCAATTTGAGATGGTATTATCTATCCCCTAGCATCAATTTTGTTAACAAATGAAATCCGGAATGATCGTAAACTTGTAGTTTGAATTCACCAATATCTTATCAATGTTTTTCAGAAAATATATACGTTTTTTCACTATCCTGTGAAAATAACAGTGACTGATACGTCAAAAAATTCAATAGAAATTGAAATGGACAAGAAACTTTCAACGAAATAATCACTGAAATTTCAAAACGTTATAAACTTTTCCATGTATTTTAATTGAACTTAATATCTTTGATGCAGACATGTTATTCCATTAGGCTACTTTAGAACGAGATTTCATAATTAATTAAAGTTTTAATTGAATTATTCGGGCGGGCGCACAATTTCATTAAAGTGACGAATATTTTCAACACTGTAACAATTCTGTTTCAGATGTTTAGAATAGCGGAAGTTAGACGAGATGAGATAATTAATATAACTTTTCTATTTTTGTGTCCTCCATCACAAACTTTGCAATAAGTATATTATATTATGAAAATATATTCTCTTTTTATACAGGGTGTTTCAAATTCGACCCTCACCACTGGGATCTCGGAATCTATGAGAGATACGAAGATGGTTTAATCGAGATAAAGTTGGGCATTTACCTGTCTAATAATATGCCGTTGAGTAAGGTTCTGAAATTGCGAGTATATCCGGAGATTGCCGGAAAAAACAGAAGTTTCGGAAAATGGTTTTTATTTTTCCGGCTGTATTTTTCGAAGGATTTAAAAATAAATTGCACTTCCACACTGCCACTATTTTTCTACTACATAATGGTGTTTTCAGATTTGCTATCTGACGTTTCGTCTTCCGGCCACCATTATCAACTTTATTCGCTATATTGCTATATAGCGCTATATTGGATTCTTTCTGTTTTGAATAGAACCAGATTTCAACTTTAGAATGATGTATCATAAATATCACAATTAGAATCAATTATTATCAAAACAGGCTTTGACTTTGATGTTTCTAAATATGACTTTCAATTTGTCACAATCAATAACATTATTTATTCTACAAGTCATTGAATTTTGGCGACAAATGACTTTCACAAATGAAGAAAAAAGAGATGTGATACAAATGTATTACGAATATGATGGAAACAGTGTTAGGACATCGGAAATGTATTTAAGCCAATGAAAAATTACGGAGACAGAATCATGAATTGAAGTTTGATGAATGAGGTGTGTATGAGGTAAATTAGACATTTTATCCTTTTCAATGAAAATAGAAATTTGAACAAATAACAATAATTAACGAAAATGTGAAGACAAAAGTAAATCACAGCAAATGCTCAAAATGCTGACATGGTTCATGATAACCAACTGTGCCCTTCTTCAAATATTATTCACTGCATGATTAATTTCCCTCCTCCTTGATCTTCGAACTCTCTAACAATGCTGTGTTGAAGGTCCTTAACATTTTGATATTCCCACTGATCGTAAAATCCACTTTTCAGTGTACCCCATGAAAATGTATCCATAACACTTAAGTCTGGAAACCTTGCTGGCCACCTCACCGGCCCATTATTCCCTTTCAGTCAGGGAGCACCATCATGTTGAAACTAGATGTTGTTATAGTTAGCCAGAGGTAGATCATGCAAATAGTCTTAGAGTGATAGGTTTCTCCATTCAGAATTTTGTCAAATAAATGAGGACCCAAAAATCTGTCTCTGTAAATTCCTGCCCACACGTTAATACTAAATCGCACTTGCGGTCGAATTTCCCGAAACTGCCTGCGGTTGTTTATGCTAAAAGTATTCATCTATCCAAATTACATTTTCGGGTCTTCTTTTTAGCCAATTACAAAATTCTAATCGCCTTTCGGAATCACCTGGACGCAATTTTTCAGTTAGGTGTATTTTGTAACATTTTCAACCGCTTTTTTGAGATGTTTTCAAGCACTTCGGATGAAATTTGACATATAGATTTCCCCGGGTTTATGTTTGTCTACAGAGTACCTGGCAACAAACACAGTAGAACCTTCATTAGGGAAACGT
>WOGP01001248.1:0-19555 GCA_015342065.1 Leptinotarsa undecemlineata | reverse complement strand
AGCCAATGGGTATTTTTTAGATTACGGCTAGCTTGTCTGACTTCTGGAGTTACCCAGTTAGATTTTTTGTCAGATATTGTTTTGTGCCTTTATTAGTCATTTAAGATAGTTATAATGTTCATAAATTCCTGAAAACTATCATCCACATCATTTAAATGATATATGGTGCCAAAGCTGGTAATTGACAATGTCAAAGACAATTATTTTTAAGTTATGTTCTGAGATATCTCTGTAAGTATAGTGAGATGGTAAAATTATTTTACTTTCTTAAGACATACTATAAATAAGAGAAACTATTTTGTGATCACTGAAGTTCCCCTCATAGACATTAGATTTACAACAATCCTCCTCCACATTTGTTAGTACATAGTTAAATTGTATATGTTCTTTTTTACATTTAATTCAGGTTTGGAATAACCAGAAGAACCAGTATCAGAGATGATATTTAGGGCATATTGATGATCACTGGTGTTGAAAGGTACGAATGTGTAATTTGTTGGGCCAATTATTGGGGTCCAGAAGTTCATCCATTGACAGATCAAAACTCCCTATTTTGAAGCATTTTTTTCAATACTTAGATTTGAGGTCAAAACATTCAACGTTATTATCAGGAAAGACTTTTTTACATATTCCTTAACATTATCGATGGTAGTATACTGATCTAGTCCACCAATCCATATCCTGTTCCGTTCAGGAGCAATAGTGAGTAGTTCACTAGGATGTCCTATGCCGTATGCTTTAGCAGTAGGTAGTTGTGAAGATGTATTAATTTTTTTATAAGTTGTCTACGGAGGTACCAGGGGAATTTGGGTCGGTATCGTTAACCAGGTTAATGATTTCATCGCATTTTTCATTGTTTGGACTTCCAGTAATCGTACGTTCGATTCACTCTTATCTGATGTATCACCCTGTATGTCTGGTCTTAAAATAGTGTTTGATAGTTTTTGTTGCTATTGGATTTCATAGATGTTCCGTTGTTTTTACTTTGCTCTTTTTTTGTATCATTAGGCAGATAAGAGTTAATTTGGGCAGTTTTTTTGTGATCAGGTTGATTTGTTGATGCCTCTATGCACTTTAAAGATGGGTTATTTTCCAGGAGTATGATTTTTTTCAGATGAAAGTGCAATGAGTGTGTCTTTGTCCCTGATGATTGTGTCCTTGTCCATGATTATCTGCCTTAGGAGTTTGAAGAATAGTGAAGAAGATGCTGAATACCAAAAGAATATTAAGCACGTCACAATTTTTTTTGGTATGTTTCAATAGGCTCGGAGAAAAGGGGACTTTGCCACATTTCAATCCACTCCTTAAATATTTATGTGTATGATATCTCCTTGCACAAAATCGGGAATTCTATTAAATATTTTTTGAACTTTTTCTGTCAATTCAGAACATGGCACATTGCTATGGTTGGTTTACCACAAAGTGATGTCATCATACAAAGGTCGGATCATATCATTGTTGCTGTTCATCAGAGGTCTTTGCGTAGATGCTATACCATTTTACTGTCTTCCTTATTGTCAACTTAGATATCTTAAACATCTACTATTATAACTAACATAACAACTCGTTATGAAAAATCATGAACATAGGGTATGTAGTAGAGGAATAATAAGATTGAACCCTGTCACATTCCCACTGAAATGTATGATTAATTTGATACATTTGATCATTTCTTTAATGTTTGTTCTTGTGACCAAAAACAGGAACTGTCCCAATATACATAGATGAATCGTTCACTGAGGTAGCCAGTGAAAGCATGGTTTATAATATTTTAGATAGTATAGCATAGTATATTTTTTAATGAATATAGTTCTTAAGGGTTTAGAAAAATGAAGCAGAAAAAAAATGTTTAGCTCACAGTCTTAAAATTTTAGAAGTTGAGTGTTATCATGAATATTATTGGAGTTTTATCCCAAGCCCAAACCATTATGTTTAACACCTCCACGCGTGTTTCAATCATCAAGTGGTCATCTTCAAGAGGAAGATTAAACTAAATTTACATACAATTTATGCCATAGATATCTCTGCCAAATACCTGCATCTTAATTGTCTTGAAGTTAATTTTACAATGTTCCCTTATCTACTAGACAGGTAAATCTAATAAATAAAATTAGTATTTCAACAAACTATATAGTAAACTATTAGGTATTGGTCCATCATCATTATTCATAATGTCATATCATAATGTTGACTTATTTCTAAGCTCTCGTAGGGATCCAGATGCCTGTTGTTGTTAACTTGCCTAACTAATCTTGATGAACGAATGGAATGAATTATGGACTGGTTTTGTTGCAAAACAAGCGGTTACCCATAGTCATATCCATAAGCCTACATAGCTAACCTGTTCGTGAGAAAATTAGAAATGAAAACCAAAAAAACGTCAAAATATTTCCCTAGGATATGGCTGAGGTATGTGGATAATATTTTTGCGATAGTCGATAACACAAAGTCGAATATTGAGGACTCTTTTTTCTTCATAAATAACATATTTTTATCAATAAAATTCAAGTTTGAGTTAGAAAATAATGGACAACTTACATTTCTTGACGTTTTTGGTAATGAGGAGTCAATGTGGAAAGCTAGAATATGATGTATTTCGGAAGGAAACAAGCACTTACAGGTATTCCTGACAGTTCACATTACTGTGGACAGCACATACGTGCTGGGTTGAATTTTCTAGTCTTTTGACGTTTCCTCTCACACATTAGAGGTTTACAAAGAAAAAAACGACAATACGACAGTAACGGTTTCCCGGGGGGTATGGTAGATGATATTGTGAGGAAGAAAAAGTTCAGGTTAAGAATGAACGAAATCTCGACTTTTAGAAACGACGAAAACCAAGATGAATATATCTCAGTTTCATACCACCAATATACGAAAACTTCAAGTCATACACTACAGAGCATTTTAGGAAATCCAAAGACAAAGTAGAGAATTCGGAAATGCTGGAATTTACAAAATTAAATGTAAGGACTGGGATGCAAAAAATATTAGGGGCAGACAAAAAGATCTATTAATATAAGATATAAGAAATACATCTAGTATATGGAAGACTAGAAAAATCAGTACTCGTTCATCATGTTTTGCAACAAAACCATTCCATAGACTTTAGTTCATTAAGATTAGTTAGATAAGTTAATAACAACAGGCATCTGGATGCCTATAAGAGCTTAGAAATAAGTCAATATAATAATTTCATGAATAATGATGATGGACCAATACCTAATAGTTCACTATATAGCTTGTTGGAATAATATTTTTAGTTATCAGATTTACCTGACTAGTAGATAAGGCAACATTGTAAAATTAATTTTAAGACAATTGAGACCCAGGTACCTAGCAGAGGTATCTATGGTATAAATAAGGACAACATTGTATGTATTTAGTTGAATCTTTCTTTTGAAGATGATAACTTGGCGATTGAAACACGTGTCGAGGTTTTGAAATAACAGTTTGGTGTTGGTAAAAACTCTAGCACCAAAGGTTCCAAAGAGTGCATTACAATAACTCATATTATCTTCATTATAAGTTTTCATATTTTTTTTTTGTTCCAGGATGGCGGGATCCCTTCTGAAAGATTTAATGGACCATTCAATTCCATCTCTCTAAATATTTCATCTATTTTTCATATAATTATTTACCCTACAATGAAGTGTGTTTCAACTGTGTAAAATAAATAGTACTTTATTCTCACAGTAATATTACACATACAGGTTTCATCAATTGTTATTTCTGTTTCACAATACACTCTTGTACTATTCCGATATAATAAACTTGTAGACACTTAAATTTACTCATATCAATTTTTTAATAGTATCTTTTTCGTTTCCAATTCTCACTTTTAGGTATTAAAATGTATTTTTTTCTTGATACGTCAAAATAGACATGTGTTGGAACTTTATTATATAATTAATACACACAATATACAGTGAACAGTACAATATTATTTCAAAAACTGTTAATGAATTCGTTTTGTTTTTTTTTAACTTTTCAGTAGTTACACTAAATTTCATTACACTGATAGTTGTACTGTCTGGCATACCAGAGTTCACTTATTCATTTATTTTTAATGTTTAGGTTACAATTTGGGCTGCAATGATCAATTATATACCTATTGAATGCTCGTTTGGAAACGTTAATTTTAATCCAATCAGTTGCACAAAAATCAAAATATCATTTTGAATTTGGGAACTTATTGTTACAAATTGATAAAAACATTTTTTTAAATCTGATTGCACTTCTTAATAAGCAGGATTGACAACCTCTTTATTGGCATATTCATGTTCTAATCTCAGAATGTGCATTTGTTTTTCAAAAAATTAGATTTCACTCCGGTTAAAATACTGTTCTGTGATTCACTTCAGGTCTATTTCTTTATGATCCTATTCTTCACCATTGGATTTTATAGCAGAACACTTTGTCATCATTTATTAACTCTATTAACAAAGTCTCATCCTGTTTCATCTTTACAGTGACAGCTTATATCTTGAAGGAATTTCAAACGAGTGCAAAGAAAAAGAAGTTTGCTAATTTATTTGCTAAGAATAAAATATATGCCCCAATAGTCATCTCAGTGTCATAGATAAGTTTTCGCTGTAATCTCTAGAAAACAAAAGCCCTACTGGTAAAACTGACCCTGATAAGTTAAAAAGGAGAATTGAGTTTCCATTAAATAGAGTGGGAGCAACTACTGGAAGGTTAAGGAAATTTCCTATTCCTACTGCCTTTACACATTTTTTTGTATTTGAACAAAGTGACAAAAAAATTTGATAGTGGAAATGAAAATCATCTTATTATATATAATAGAGTAAGATTATTTGACTTTTATATCTTGATTACCTATATGTTATATTGATAATATTAACTTCTTATTATTAGCTTATCATTTATATATGCCAAAGGTTTTGTGATTCATCTGTGCCAGATGTAAAATTGGTTTTAAAAATAAATGTATGACCTAAATATGCTTTGTTTTTCATTGACAGAAATTTCATTGTTAGAAACTACAAATAATATATTTTGAAAGATACGATGACAAAATGTGATGAGATATAAGAATCAATTATAGAACTAAAATCCTCAAATCCAAATTGACTAGAGAGCTGTAAAATTGTTTCAGAACCGAAAATTTTTCAGTGTAAATCTATTGGTAGTAAAATCGATGTCCATTCTGAATCCGTTGGAATTTCGAGCTTTCTTAATACTATTTTTCGCAAAACTGGGTGATTCCATCACCCTGACAAGCAGTGTATGTCCCTGAATAAACCCTAGACAAGATTCAGACTCGTCGCCGGTATACCTACCCATCCTAAAATTTATAAAGTTCTATTCCAATATTTATGGAAGACAGGGGTGTTTCTATGAGACACACAACACAAACATCACAAGGTGTTTCTGTAGTCAGCAATCTGAAGTCTCGGTCAAACCACGTCTGGTATTTTCAGTTCTTCGACATTCAATCTAACTTTGGTGAGTTTATTCAGAGTTTTCATTCTATTGATTGCAGATCGTTATATACAGGTTATTATTTTAGTTGATCCCACTCTCAAATAGTGTAAGACCTACAAGACCGGTTAACTTGGACAAAAGTTTTCTATTTTGGAGAATTGTCAAATTTCTTTGGCTCTACAGCCTCCATTTCAAATGATAGGAAAAAGACAAGAACTTTCAGTACCGTTTCACGTTTGTGATAATCTGATATGAACCAATTTTCAATGCCATGTTTTGTTCATTAGATTTCACCAAATTTATTTTTTTAATACAGACCTCTAGTTCTTTCCATCAATTTTTGTAGTCACCGTAATAACAAATTCAACTGTGTATTAGAATATGTATCCCAACGTTTGTTTTTGAAAAAACATCATCTATATTTGTGTATTCTCAAAAAAGTAGAAACCGTGTAAAGGCACGCCTGAAGAGGCCATTGCAAGGCGAAACACGTGTTGCGTTTTTGTAAAACTGTTTAATGAAAATCTCAAAGTGTTTTTTGAATATGTTACGGATTTACATCAAGCATCGGCCGATTCCATCAAATATAGGTAGAAACCAATATCTTAGAACCCTAAACACTGAACCAATTTTCTTCTCCTGAGGATGCTAACTTTGTTGGCGAATCGCGCGTCGAGTGCAAAAATATTAGTTTGGTGTTTGGGTAATTGATCAAAGAAGTTATTCTACCTAAACACTGAAATCCTGAAATTGTATCCTGAGAGACGTCAGATATCCAAAAGATATTTTCAAATAATTGAGAGATGTTTACGGAATCATGGTTCATTTAAAAAACCCTCGAGTAAGAGTTGTACAGTTACTTAAAGAGGTAGCGATACTAAAATTGGTATTTTGGTTAAGTTCAGAAGACATTCTCAGTAATAATAAAGTGATATTTATTCGAACCAGGAGTTGTGGAATACCGAAAAATTGAGAAGAAATATTTACACCTTACAAAGTCAGAAAAATCCACCATTTGCGTTTAACGGACTATGATAGGAGAATATATTTTTTGGATACTCAGAGAACATCTTCAGGATAATGAAATCTGTAATTATATGTTATGCTATGAAGAGAGTCGATCCACAAATAAATGGTTTAAGAGAAATATAGAGGTACAAATTTCCAAGAGAGATTTGGAGTTTATATTTGGCTAGTGGTGTCCTAGATACCAAGATAATGGGTCTCTACTTTCTTGAGACATCTATGACGGGGAATTATATTAGGAATTCTTATCGGGGACTCTAGTTGAGTTGTTGGAAGACTTGCCTTTGAATATACTGAGAAAATAATAGTATTTCTAACATAATATTGCTCCGCCACATTGCAGAATTATTTGCAGAGACTTGTAACTCATTGTTGAAATACTTGTATAAACTATTTAGGTACAAGACAATCTAAAAGAACTTCTCATGATTGAACTTAGGTAGTTATTTTGGATATATGCTGATATATCTTTATAAATATCATTGAAAAATTAATTATGAAAAGACTCGCCAAATATTTCGAAATCAACTTTTTTGCAGTTATCAATCTGGTGTTCGTGAAAACTGGTCTACCACCGATGCTACTATAAGTGTTGTCATAGTTGAGGGATGCGAGACCGGGAAGGTTGTGGGGGCTACACTATTGGACTTGTCGTCAAAGGCCGTTGACTGTTTCTTACAACATTATACTTACTGTCGTATTATGGTGCAGAAGGTACTTCTTTGGTTTGATTGAAACTTACCTGAATAATTGTTTCCAGATAGTTTTTTCTAATGATACATTTTTCAAGGTGAGACCGTTTGACCTAGGTGTACCACAGGGATCGGTTTTGGCCCCGCTTTCGTTTGTTATTTTCATCAACGATTTTTACAACTATATGAAGCCATGCTACTATGTACTATTTGCTGACGATACATCCTTGATATACTCTTCTTTGAATTATTCAGCTCTTGTTGACATATCTATGGAAATACAAGAAAAAGCGGAGCACTAGCTCAGTATCAAAAAACTCATGATGAATAAGGAAAAATCACAAAACATGATTGTTTCTATGGCTTCGCCATTACCTGAATTCCAGTGTGTCATTATTGAGTTTTACTCTGTATAATAGGTTAAATTGCCCAAGCCACATTTCAAGTTTGAAAAGTAAACTATCAAGTGCCTTATTTTTACCTAGGCAGCTGAAACCAATAACAAATTTCATTACCTTGAAAATAGTATTTTGCTCATTCATAGTCACACATTTCTCATCTTTGGGGAAATTCTAGTGATGCACTATGCATTTTTATATTACAGAAAGAAGCTCGGAGAATTCTTTCTGGAATCGGTTTTAAGGATTCTTGCCGTAAATCATTCATCACTTATGAAATTATGCTGGTTACCTTCCTTGAATGTTTTCTCAAGCCTATTTATTCACAAAAGGGCTCCCTTGTTTCCCAAGCAATCCAGTTTACACAATCATGATACATGTAACATCAATTTCATTAGACCTCAACCAGAATGTGAACTGTATTTTACATCTTATGTAACTCAATTGAACCAATTATTTCTAGATGGTGTTGATATTAGATTGTTATTGAGGAAGACCTCAGATCTGGCTCAGAGAACCAGATGTGGTCAGTAGTGACAGTACCACTGCTCGTAGGCCATTTTTTTTACTTTTTGGTAAGAACTCATTCCCAGAGCCAGAGCTGTAGCAAACACCACGTTTACCTGATCTGACCCTTCTGGAGATTTCATTGTGATGCTTCATTAAAGACCAGATATTCAGCTTAGATTTTGGCAATATTGACAAATTGAAAGAAACAGTAAGCAGGGCTTGCATGGCCACAAATGCTGGAAAATTTACACAAAAACCTATTGCGAAAGGGAGTATGTGTTTAAGGAATGATGGACGGCAATTTGAACATTTAATGAGATATCATGAATGACGTAGGTGGTTAGGAGTATTTTGACAATATTTTTTTTCTGTTTCCTACTTGATATATTACATGACAAGATACTGATGAAAATTGTCTCAATATCTCTAAAATATCTCTCTAGAAAAAAGCTCAAATGATGAAAACTATTCTAAATTTGATACCCTATCCATATTTGATATAAAAAAATTTGAATCGACTGTTATAAGTTGAAGTTGTCATTCTTGTTAACTCACAAGCGTTTACAGAATTAAAATTTCTTCTCTAATTTTGCAGATTTTCTGTGGGGGAAGTTTAGGAGAAATGCCCTGTTTAAACATATAAGGTTTTGAAGTGAAATAATTTTTAAATGATTCTCAAAAATATAAAACCAATAAACATTCAAGTGTCCAATACAAATTGCTTTCAGTCAGTTTTTGGGTCCAGAATATATCTAAAATGAAGTTTTACTATGTAAAATTTACACCAATGTATAAAAGGCAAGAGGACAATTACAAGGACAATTTGTAAATAAATAATAGAAAGCTAATTATGATACAATTTTTTTTGGTTATTTCCACTTTTTATCAATTGTAGAAGAGGTGCTCAAGATGAGAACAATAAAAGATAAGTTTATCAAAATCTTAATATTGGCATTATTATTATTTAACATGAGAACTTATATACACATAAAATACTTGAAAAGTTTCCAGATCACATCTTGTTTCCATTCAAAATTCCATTGAAGCATCTGAAATTGACATATATTAAAATCTCAATGTTATTTAATGTTAACATACCATTTTCATTTCTCTTAAGTCTCTCAGCTTTTTCCAGTGGCCTGAGAAATTCTTCGAAAATACTAACAGGCTTTAAGAGGCTGGTTTTCTTGTAGTCTTTGATTCTGAGTTTTTGAGTTGTTTCAGTTTCCATTTCCATCAGAGATTTTTCTTGTTCTTTTGTTTTTTCATCGTAAGCATTTATTTCATCAATGAGTAAACTGAAAATGAAAATATATATGCTGACTACATAAAACTATCATATTTATGAACTTACTTTAAAGTTGGAACATTTCCTGGATCAAAATTATCTACCAACTTTGGATTAAAAGGAACAGAAACTTTACCACTTTTTGGATGAACACAAAATGGTGCTTTCAATAAATGGTTTAGACCTTTGGTAACATTGATATCAAGTCTTGGGTATGAATATTGCAGTTTAATTTCTTCTCGAAGGTTCCTTAAATTTTTTGGAATCTGATTCTGAAATGGATTTTAATGTTATAAGAAAACACATCAAACTGGGAATGAAAAAATTAAATATTTTTGTAGTAAGTACTTAAAATGATCATTTTTCCTATATTTAAATGTAATTGTGGTAAAGACCTAAAAGTTTATTGAAATTTCATAATTTCTTACCTTAGTGTCACTATTCTTCGGGTTCAAAGGCTGTGGATTTTTGAAATTTCTTCCTGATCCCTGATTACCTAATCCAGGTACAGGTATTAGCACTCCAAACTACCAGACACAGCATAAATACACATTACGAATAGTAATGGATACTAATCCAGAATGTATAAACCTCTGAAGAAGCTAGCTATTAGCACAGTGAAACGTCAGGAAAAAAATCCAAAAATCCACAGCCCTCGAACCCGACAAATAGTGACACTAAAAACCTCGGCCCCAAAGTCATAACCATTTCATCAGTTTCTTACCTTTCTTAATAGGTCTACAAATGTTTCCTCGAAAATATTCCATCTATCTAGTGAACTTTCAGCTCTTTTCATAGACGATTTGAACGTTGGTCTCAAATCTTGATCTATTATTTGTAAAAAATTATTGAGTCTTTCATCTGTTCCTAAAATATCTTGATCTCTAACAATATCGTTGAGAAAATATTTGTCAATAATTGAAAGAGCTCTCCTAGAAATAACAAAATTGAATTATAGAACCAAAAGTTTAGATTTTCAGGTCATTTGCATTGCCTAGAAAATATGTGTTAAGCAAGATTGCCTATCATTTATGAATACATTGAATGCACTAGCAGCAACAAAATATTATACATGCTTCATTTTTTGTGTATGATGAAGTCGACAAAGTACTGAAAAAAAAAGAAATGGCTACTGCTTGGAACAATATTATCTACCAATGAAGGATTACTTTTATTTTTTAAATTCACTAAAGAGTAACCCCAGATACGATTTGAGCGTATTTCACAAAATTTGTCAGCACTTCATTGATATTCTGTAAATACATTATATTTTATATTTCATTTTCCAACTTCGATATCTGTCCATTTAAATGTTCTAGTATGGGGAATATAAAAATACATATCTGATATATTACTGAAAATAGTGGAAGAAACTTGTCATTCTGTAGAAGTTACAAGAAAACTGATTGAACCACTACAAACTAGGAATGAATATGTACAAGCATAAAAGAAGATAAATTCTGATCCACAAATGTAACAATCATCATGTGAAGTGTGCAGAATGCAGAGTGAAAAATGCGAATGAAATTACAGAAAAAAAAAACGACAATAATAATTTTAAGGTATAGGGGAATAAATGCCTTGGAACCAGAGATGGATGAAATTGAAATAAATTTTCAAATCGACACGATTGAAAGTGCTTATTCATTTATAAAGACGAGTTGTATGAATGGCGAATTTATAATAATAGCAATAATTGACAGTGAAGATTTCTCTACTTAAATTATTTGGCCAATTTCTAATAAGACCTCTCATCTCATCATTATTTAATACAAATATATTAGTCATAATACAGCCCCTACAGATAAAATATTGAATACATTAACAGTAGAATATACAGCAACAATCTCTCCTGAAAGGAGTACTATATAACAACTTGACACCAACTGTAGTAAAATGTAATACTGTACTTCAAAAGAGTTTTCACTGAGACAAAAATTTGAAAATAGCTATAAAATGATAAATCGGTAAATCTATCCCAAGTCACTTTGTCTAAAGAAATACAGAAACAAATGCCTATAAACCTAGGAACAGATGAGGTCAAATCATTTGATAATGAGACCCAAGAATATGGGAAACACTTTCTTGCTGCAGAACTAAAAGAAGCTGAATCAGGAAGACACCACACAGAAAATAATTTTTTATATCCTCTCACGGGCGAAGAATGCCTGAACTGTGAATATATGGAATTAGAATGAATAAATCCAATATAGAAGTTGATAAAACAGGAATTCCATCTCGGAATAATGAAAGCGTTCTTATTTCCATCATTACAAAGGTTTTTACTTTAGCTCCTCAAAGCATTCCAGGACTTGGTAACAAATTATTGGAGTTGAAACATTTTTCAGAAGACAGTAAATACGACATTTTTTGTGTGTCTGAGCATTGGGCTCATGACAATCAGATTTCATCTCTTAGATTAAATGATTTCCAAAATGCCAATGCCAAGAAATATGTATTTTTAGAAATAATATGAAATTCGAAAAAGTAAAAACTAGATCTCTTGAAACATATTGAACTGTTTTGTCTTCATTTTCCAGTTGTAGAAGAGAAGGATGTTTCATGAAAGTGTGTGTTTTATCACATATTTTATTGATGATGTGTAATTCTTCGTTACTTCAAGTGTAGTTGCGAATTGAAATGAGGACAGAGAGGAACATCACAAAGTACAAATGAGAGGATGTAAAATCATTCAAATTACTTATTGTCTTAGAAAAATATATTATGCAAAATGAACATGTTACCATCAACTAAAAAATTTGGAAGAAAAATCAATATAAGCAAGGTTCTCAGTTTAGCTGATTACTTGGTACAGAATCTTTATTGTTGGTGTATTGAGGAATGGATGAAGAAACTGCATCAAATGCTTGTTGACAGAATAATCTACAACTTTAGGAATACTACTTTGGAAGAAAACTTATCCATATTACACTTATCCACAATAATCTGTTCATTATATGCTAATAACACTAACATCTTCATCACACATAATACTAATGAAAGATATGTTATTCTCGCTACTACTTTGGAAGAAAACTTGTCCATATTACACTTATCCCTTGACTAAACAGGAAAACAAATTTAGAGAAATTCAGAAAAAAAAAGGTACAAAATCTCTAGTATGTTTCTTTTTATTAAAAAAAAATTAACCCTTTAAAAGGTAGGAACATGGATGGTAACATGTTGAATGGATATGACTGAATCTCAAACTAGGATATCATTTTTTGCTTGGGTCGTTTAGTTTATTATCATAGATCAATGATGACTTACTCTTCAGTTTCCTTATCCTTGAAAAGAAACAAAAAAATATTAAAGACAGATCACCAATGTCCTTACCATAAAAGGCATTTATTTTGAGTTTGCAAACAATTTATGATTGATTTTTGCTAGATTTTCCAACTCATATACAACCACAATAATCTGTTCATTATATGCTAATGATACTAACATCTTCATCACACATAATACTAATGAAAGATATGTTATTCTCGCTCAATAATTGTATGCCACAGTTAGCTTGTGAAGACAAAACTTTATGCACTTTATTCAGTAGGCCAACGCACTCTGAAAGAACCATTTCTTCGAATGAAATGTTCCTTGAATATCATCAACAAACAAAAGTGCTTGGGATGGTCATTGATTGTAACCTCAACTAGGCCAAACACAATGAGTTTCTCTGCTCTAAAATTGTTGAAAAACAATCTCGTAAAATATATTAAGACAACTACAAGTTGTTAGTTTGTTAGTGTTTTTATACTTAATGCAAACATGAGTTTTACATGTGTTGGAAAATATAAATAAATTCCTACAGATGACCGTTTAAAAACTGAAACCACAAATAGTTAATATTACATTGATAGAAAATTATAATCATTTTTGCTAGATTCTTACATAAGGGAGGAATGTATTTTTTCTCCAGGAAGTTGCACTTTTTTCATTTGATTTGCACCACCTTTAACAACTTGTAAATAATCAGCAATAGCTGATCTTACACCTTCATCAAGTTTTCTTGCTTGATGATCAGCAATCCAGCAATGAATACCTCTTCTTCCGGAGAAAACCCAGAGTATATGATCATAACCAAAATCCTCTCGAAGAGCAGCATCAAGAATCTTACAAGCAATAGCCATAAACTTCCAACATTTTGTACATACATCAGTACCAGAACAACATGTTCTAATATCATCATAATCAGTCATATCTATATCAAAAACAATCTCTTTTTCTACTGGCGTCATGGTACCTACAGGTCCACGATCTTTAGGTTTGGTATAATAAACAGCTCCCAAATCCATTTTGACTGGATATTTCTTTTGGAGTTCGGCAATGAACTCTTCTTGAGTGTCAAATGATTGAAATCGAATATAAATATCTCCGAAAAGAGTGAAGGATATTTCTCTTCTTGCAAATGTAGCAACATTACCTGCAAAAACTCTCCAATTAGAATGAGTTTATCCAGTTTGAAGTATATTTACCATAACTTAACCACCTATAAAACTGTAAATGTGGAAATAACCTCTTGTAATAGAGAGGTAACAAATCTGGCAAAGTATCTTCATTGAACACCGAACCACTCATTTTCAAGATATAAAAGTTCTATATTTGTAAGCTATAGCTGATTCGCCGAGTTACTGTCAACAGCTATATTTTGAAATTAGAATCTATGACAAACCTTTGGAGCCAAATAATTTCTAAGGTTATGTAGACCCATCATCTTCTTTATCTCAGAGCGATAAAATTCGAAAGGACTATTGACTCACGGTGGCGGTGGATACTTTTCAAAGAAAACAAATGAAAAATAATTATCAAAGTGATATTTTGTATCGACATTTCTGCGAAATATTGAATATTAATTGTTTCGAGACGGCTTTTTCTCCCAGTTTGTGCCTGCAAGTTACTTTTTTACATGATCTAACGTCTTTGTACAAAGTTAAATTTTTGGTATTGATTGCTTACTTCCTTTCTTTGGAAGTTTCTTACATTTTCTTGTATGAAGGTGGAAAAGTATAAAGCTAAAATCTTTCTTTTCCAAAAATGATTCTTTTCCAAAAATATAACCCTTTCAATTTGATTTAAATTTAATATTTTAACAAACATTTTCTCAGAATTTCTGTAGTGAAAGCATTGATGACAGAAAAAAATCTGTTACTTGGAGGATGATGCTAGTACGGAAATGTGTGCTAAAACAGTTTTCAGAGTTGAATCGCGTACTATTTATGTAACTTAGAGGATTGGCCTCCAAATTTTTCCACTGAAATTTATTCGTTACCAAGTGAGATTAATCCTGGTGTTTAAAACGAATTGAGCAGATAGTGTTAGTAATTTTCAAAGCAAGGGTCAGTTTTATTTCTACAATCTGTCGCACATTCAAACGCACGCACGCACACACACACAATTCTGAGTATAATTTTCTATTTCTTTGCTAATTTTGGATCTTTGAGAAAGCTGTGCATATTCATATTTTTACACCGGTTCACTAAACAATGCTTTTTGGATTTACTGATCATTATGAAGAGTTGTCTTCTTCATTTTTGTGAAAGAATATTGCAATAGAGAGAACCAACAACGAATTTTCCACTGTTCATGAAAACAGTTAGTTTTCACAATAACCAATGTTTTTCTTTTGCCCTACGGGTGATAATTAATAATGAAGTAGTTCCATGTCATGAGCAAAATTTGAAGCCCTCCAGATGTACCAAAGAGCGTCTAAGACCTTAGACAAGGAATCTAAGACTAATCAAAAAGCATGAAACATCTAGAAGCGTTCTAGAAACGTATCTAGACGTTTTGTGGAAGTTTGTAAAACATTTCGTTGGTGCTTCTGTAGTGTTTCAACACGTTCGGTGGAATCTGTAAACTCAGCGATATTTATTCTTAATAGGAGTTACGCCCATATCATTCTACTAGTGGAAGTGTTAGAAAATATTTTAGAATGTTTGTGACCCTGAACATTGTTCGTAAATTTTTGAAGTTCTTGTATTCTTTGTGGAAATGGAGAAATATCTTGTCGTTAAAAACTCTGTCAAAATAATTCAATCATACAGTTCAACTGGACGTATGTTCGAGTTCGAGTTACGACTATCTAATAAACATGAACAACATAAAAACATTATCTTATCAAGAAATGATAGTACCATTGAAGATCCCAAAGAGGTATCAACTTTATTTAATCATTATTTTGTGAACGCTGCATCTGAAACGAGAAAAAAATAGATGTCACACAGAAACAAATACACAATCTGCCAAAATATCATGTAGAGACCATTTTTCTGAAACCATTTTTGAAATCAGAGTTGCATTTGTTATTGAAACAAAAATAAAAAAATAAAAAATCATCAGGCTTTGATGAAATTCCTGTATTTTTGTTGAAGCAGGCTATCGATTTTATTATTGATCCCATAACAGACCTCGTGAATGGCACTTTTGAGACGGGAATGTTTCCAAACTTAATCAAGACAGGCAAGGTGGTACCACTTCATAAAAAACTCGACAAAAAAATATTGGAAAACTATAGATCTGTGACGGGTACCTTCCAGTTTCTCGAAGATATTTGAAATCAGTTTTTTAAACCGCCTTATGGACTTTTTAATAGAGAAACAAATTTTAACGTATAGTCAAGATGGATTTCGTGCGAGAAGATCCACAAATACGGATGTCATATCATATTATGAAAAATTAATCGAAATGATTGAGGCAGGGGTGTGCCCTGTTGGAATTTTTTGTGATCTCAGCAGGGCATTCGATTGTGTCGATCATGAAAAAGTACTACAAAAGATTAACAACTCTGGAGTTCGAGGCAAAGCTTATGACTGGATTTCGACATTCATAAAAATTAGGCAACAATATGTGAGCATTCGATTTGAAAAGAACGGTTAAATAAATAATATCAATTCGGATCCATTGAACTGTCTCACTGGCGTAGCACATAAGCAAAATGAATTCTCTTGGATATATGTTCAGAACTCTAAGACCAGTACTAAAAAGTACTCAAATACTAATGCTACAGCATTAGTGATACAATCACAGCTTGGCAGCTTCTACTATGAGATATGGTATATGTTTGTGGGGTAACTGAACAATGTTCAATGATGTATTCAAGGCACAGAAGATGCTAATTAGAAAAATTGCTGGAAAGAAAAGAAATGTATAATGCAGACCAATTTTCAAAGAATTAGGTGTTCTCACTCTGGAATCATGTTTGTACATATTCAATAACATGAATACTTTCATGAAAATCAGAGGTATATACTCAAAAAAAACTAGGCAGACAAATGATTTCTATGAGCCCGTTTGTAAATACAAAGTGACAAGTAATGCTTCTTCACACTTAAGCCCGAAAATTTTTAATAAACTTCCCTGTGATATAAAACACAAGTCCGTCAACACAGTTAAATTCAA
Organism: Leptinotarsa undecemlineata; assembly: GCA_015342065.1. NCBI lineage: Eukaryota > Metazoa > Arthropoda > Insecta > Coleoptera > Chrysomelidae > Leptinotarsa > Leptinotarsa undecemlineata. The sequence continues at coordinate 2,795 of WOGP01001248.1, read as the reverse complement.
AAAACATCTGGAGAATATTCTATTAGAAAAGTGCTTTTACTCACTAGCTGAGTTTTACGATGAATACTCTAACAGTTATTGCTTTTGTGCATAACCCGTATAGTTAATGTATCAACGTTGTGTATGTGGAGTTGAATATTTGTACATATTTCTCTTTGTAATTGTGTATTTTTTTTGTATTATATTTTTTTGTATGTTTTTTTACGATCTAGGATGAGCATGACTATTCTTATACAAATTTTGAATTTGTCATAAAGAAAATAAATCTTTCTACTACTACTACTACTAGTTTCGATCAATATCAAATTGGTGAGGGGCTGTTATATTGCCTCATAGACTGTTATATTGACGTTAACGGAAAATTTGAAAGCTAACCGATCAAGTATGATTAGCTTATTTTTCTAAAGAATTCAGTAAAAAAAGGGGTGAATACGTTTTCAACCGGCATCACTAGGCACAACGGAAGATATGTGGAAGAAAATATATTCCATATATCAAAGTAATTCTTCAGGTTTGAATATCGGAATATTTTATCCTGCGTTACACGTGTGAGGATGCCGACAGGAAAAGGTAAGAAACGTGCTAACAAATTCAATACTTTCGATGAAGAATGTGTAAATCCCAGGGACATTATTAATAAATAATGAAAAATATTTTTTACGCGTTTACTCTTTACTCGTTTTGATATTCCTTATCACAAATTCCACTGAAGCTGATTTTTTCGCAGAGAATGTAAAATAATATTATATTCTCAAAATGATTGTGGAAACATTCTTTTCCCTGATCAGTAACAACATTCTTTAAAGAGTATAGCGGTTTCTTCAGTATTGTTTTGAAAGCTAACGTCATTCCAGGGCCAGTTATATTCCTGAATGGCTGGCACCACGTGTATTTGAAGTAGCTAGGTATAGCTACAAAAATGTATTTATAACGTTTGATGACTTTGGTGTATTCATGAAAATCAGCAAGATCAATTTACCATCGATCCCTATATATAGTTATATTAAATTTTTTTTCCCTGGAAGTTCCTACAAGCAGGTCTATGTATCTCCTCCATTTGGCATCGTTATAATAATAATTATACTTTATTGTCCAAAGAAAAAATCTTGTTGACAAAGTTTGTTAAAAAATATAAAAGAATACATAAATGTCATATGAATATAAAACTATAGATAAAATATAATGTAAACTTAAGTATGAAAACACTGAATAAAAAACCATAAACAATGGTTGAAACATACATACACATAAAACATGCTAAGTTAAAAATCATCGGTATAGAACTCAGCCAAACTGTAATAGGGTCTACTACTCAAAATTTCTTTAATAATTTTTCTGTACTGATTGGTATCAATATTTATGTCTTTAGTGTAACTCGGCAGATGGTTATACATCTTCACACCATTGTAAAATAAGGAGTCCTTGATCAGAGAGTTGCAAGGAATAGGTAATTTTAAATTATTTTGCACGCTCTGATGAGTTTTATAGTGATGGATGGTAACCTCAAGTTTCACAAGATGTTTCTTAATCGAACACACTGTCTCCAGAATTAAAAGAGCTACAACCGTCAAAATTTTTTTATCTATAAACAGTTGCCTGCATGAGTCACGAGAATAACATTATTTACTGAAATTATTGGATGTCCACAATGGTTGAAAATATCATGGGATATTTTTATATACAAAATCAAATCGACTCTTCTACTTTACTTTCATCATTGAATTTTAACGATCCTCGTGTAACTTCCAGTTCACATTAAACTTTGTACATCGACGTACCTAACTCACAACACCACTTTCACTGTCCTATGACATCTATGTGTAGATGTGTACAACAGTCTACATCGATATATTCTTCTTACCCTTATCTCAGTTTAGGAAAGCAATATATAATGCACTACAGAACTGATATGTTACATGGCATGTAATGCTAATATAGATTACGTTTTATGTTTAATTTTTGTTTTTCACGACTAATATAAGCTTTTCGTTTTGTATTATGTACTCCTGTAATTGAGGGTCATGACCTGTTGGATGTATTTTTTCAATAAATAAATAACGCCAATTGATAATATATAATATATACATATCCTGAATCACTATCTTCGAAAGAGAAAGTATCTATCATTTTCTATTACAGTATTTTGAGTTTTTAAAGGAACCCTAATACTTTTGGAAAAATAGGTATAAAGCCAAGAAAGTGATAACCTTGTAATTTAAAATTACGGCTTGGTATTTTCGTTGGAACTTTTCTGGTTAATAAATTCATAACAACATGTAAGGACGAGAGTAGTAATTTAGTTTCGGTCCAATCAGTTTCCATTTAGCCTGCTGATACAATTTTGCCAGTGCGCCACTGCTGAAATCTAAAAGTTTAGGGTCACTGATTGCAGCCCGGGAAAGTGAGTTTATTTTTGATGAGACGTTGAATGAGAGACCCTATTTAAATTAGATTTTTTGACTTTATCGTGAGGTTTAATCAAGGGATTTGAACGGGACTGTCGCTAGTTTGGTGACAATTACCTCGAACAATTTTCACAAACTTTGGCGAAACAAAAATCTGCATAACAAAGACTGATTATTTTTCTTTAATCTTGAGTTTGCAGAATTTGAATTTTCGAATATTTGATTTGGAAATTTTTAAGTATCTTCCAAGAAAGTCCTCTAGTGAATATCTGAAATGAAATATAATTTGTCTACGGGAAATATGAAACAAATAATTTTCAATTCAAAACTGTTGTTCATTTTTGCTATTACTTGGACGCCGCATTGTTTAACTTGTCCGTTTCTTCCAAG
>WOGP01001247.1:0-19842 GCA_015342065.1 Leptinotarsa undecemlineata | reverse complement strand
TATATATATATATATATATATATATATATATACAATATACAATATTTCCATCTCTTCCACAAACGAGAGTAGGTGGGGGACAATATTGAAACCCAGGATGTCCACAGGGTATAGCGCCACCTCATAGATCTACGACAGGTCGATGGGATGGAACAGAGCTTCATTTCAGCATTTAGTCTGAGACTTTTCGCATCCGCAGGAAGCGTAAAGGTGATTCCGATACCTTATATCCAAGTGATATGTTCAGTAACCGTCTCAACTTCTGCCAGATCTAACAGAACATCCAATGAAATGTATTTGTCACTGTTCGTGCAAATACGGATCACGTTATTCTATATCGCCTAGAGTCTCCATAGAGAAGTCCTCTTGAGGCTGCAGAATACGGGACAAGCATACAACATAGCTAGTCTAATCACTTGTTTGTAAATTAGCATCTTGTTGCCAACAATAAGCTTCGAATTTTGTGCAATGAGCGGGTATATGCGTGTAACTGCCGCACCCCGTCGTTGGATTGCCTCACTCAATAGTTCCTGGAAATTCAGGCGCCTATATGGGATAACTCTCAGATATCGCGTGCTCCCCTGTTCGTCGACGCAATTTCCCTTTACACGCAACTTCCCGAAGTTGCGATAGTGAATTTCTTCGTGAAGTTGACGAATTCTGTTTTGTGAGGGTTAATCTCAATTTTATTACGGTCGAAGTATGGTACGACTAACCTGTCAAGGTGGATCTGAATCTGTTGCTTCGCCACCTCGCTAGAGAACGAATGTGCGTATATCGCAGTGTCATCTGCGTATATACCCATATTCGAACTCGGAAACATTGGACAATCGTGCTTGTACAGAGAGTACAAGTTCGGTAAAAGGTTGGACTCCTGCGGGACACCTGCTTTAATTAGATGATTCATAGATGTGCCTTGGTCTACTCTCACACGAAAAGTTTGGTTGCTCAGGTAGAATTGAAGAATCCTATTCACAAACAAGGGCATGTCTGCCGACCACATTTGGCGACAATTCCTTGTTTCCAAACTCTATCGAACGCTTTTTGGATATCCTTAATGATTACTATCACCTCCTCGACGTCTGTGGTCCACTTCAGCAATGTCGGTTCCGGTATCGTCGGAGCCGGTATACTCATGATGTTATTTGAAGTATTAATAAATGCTCTGTATCATCAATAAAGGAAAGGTCCGAGCAAAACAGCAAAGTGCCTGGGACTCTATTGATTTCAACGACTGCATGTATGAAACCTTTGTCTAAGAGAATGATTGTTAACTAGTAACAGTTACATCTCGTAGAGGTCAAAACGTATCTGAAAAACGTATCGAGGAGAGATACATTCGTATGAAAATATAAATATTTCGAAATAAAATCTCGAAATATTCGTCTCTCCCGACTTTGCTGTTTGAGTCGGATCTTTCCTGCACTAATGAGAGGTAATACTTTCAAACCAGTCTGTAGGTGACCTACTCGAATAATTTCAGCATGGTCCTGATGCTGGACGAAAGAGAAGCATCTGCTAGACTAGCCTATGAGAGGTATTTCGTATAAATGTATTTCGGATATAATTCAGAAAGGAGCGTGTTGTTAGCTGGGAAAGTAGTGGTTTCCCGTAGGTTTTTACCTAAACTTACAGTGTGGGTAGTTGGAGGAGATTAATATTTCGAGATTTTATTTCGAAATATTCTTTATGTCATACTTATGTATCGCTTCTCGACACAGTCTTCAGACATATTTTGATCTGTATTATTATTATTATGTTCACTATCATGCTTATCACATTCAGCCATTGTGGTTGATGTCTTGTTAGAATTCAACAATTATTTAATATTCACTTATGTTGACAACTTTCATTCAAATATCCTAAAATTCAGGGTTATCGTTTGTGTGCTTTCAGATCTCTTTAGTAGTTGGTATTATTCATTTAATTCATTTTCCAAATGAAATGTTTATCACGGGAAGTAGCGCCTACTCTTTTTGATATTTCATGATATCTCATGAATGGGTTTGTTTTTGTTCAGAAGTTACTCAACTCAAGTGTTACAATAGGATATATGTATGGCTTAGGCAGTTTTTGGTCTTCCACGTACTTTGTGAGATTCATTCATACGCGTAAAGCCCTTAACTATAATCTTCATAATCTTGCACACGATCAATAATACGAAGTTGGAAAAGTGTACATTAAAGTAATTAAACTTGTGTAACATATAATGAATAAGCTTCTGATAAAGTAAAATTACATAAATTCTTATATTGTGTAGAAAGTTTAGCAAAAAAATATAAGTGATGTTGAAATGCGATTATTTTCTGGTGTCGATTAAAACAAAAACAATATTTAACGTCAGATACACAAATATAGTTTGATTTTCATTTGTAGAGAAAAAAAAGTCATTCATGAATTACATTTCCTCAATTAAAATATATACTACAGTAAACCACCACATTTGTACAGTCATCCAAAAATATTAAAATGTTTAGTCTCACTAAAATCTATTGGTTTACCATGTTAAAATTTCATTCATCCCATTACCTACCTTCTGCAGTTGTCTATACAGATTATAAAAAACATACAGCACTTCCTTGAGAAATTATTCAAATAAGTTTCGAATCGAAACGATATATTTGTGAACTTTGATGATGTCAGTTTGTTTCCAAACGTTTCTTCCAAAATTTAATGGAAGCAGCCTGATAGTAATAAGATTTATTTCGATTTTCACTACCTATATGAAGTTTACAAAACTGCTGGACTAGACAAATGATTTTTTAATAATTGTATTATTTTCAGAATTAAATGAATTCAATTTCATTCATTCAATTCTATTACAATATTTTCCAATCTCGTAATGCGATTCAGTATGAATTTTTTGCTTTGGGTTAATTCATTGTGAAGAATAAAAATATGTCAGTTTCCAGATGCGTGTTGGCAGAATATTGATGGCAGTCATCATTAGGAATGATTCCGTTCGATTCTGAAATATTGCATCATTTATACCATAAGAACCGCTACCGCAAAATTTTCAGAAAAGACAATGAATCATTCAGGTTATTCATCTTTCTTTCTAACATCGAAGTGATGTGTGAAACAAAAAGCTCTCTTCAATCAGCTCAAATCATATATAAATTTATATTCTACAAATAACGAAGTTATGAAAATAGTCATGGCTGAAAATAAATTGAACGAAATATTCGTGCACTTGAAGAGGATACACAGAGAGAGAAAATAGAAAAGAGGGAGGGACTTTCATGTTTCGTAATTTCTAGCACAAACAAATCATTAGTTTGGTATGCATTGAGGGAAAGAAATGCTTTTACGTTCTTGTGCAAATGGTTTTCTGCAGTTGTCAAAATAAATTTGGTTATAAACCAAGAGTAAAATTTCAAAAATACTACAATGATGTTGTAACACCTTCGATCTTAGTACAAAGGGGTGTTACATTCTTTAAGCTAGAATTTGAATGCCACAGCTCATCGGAGAGGGATGATGGATAAATAATTTTCAACTCAGAATTGTAAAATATATTCCCTTAACGAATATGAAGGTAGCCACTACTAGCTTGTGGTCCAGAAGTATACTTTTGGGTTACAGTGATAAGGTAAGTAACCTTAGTTGGTCGCAAACTTATGAATCAATCACAGTTTTCCCCTCAGTATCAAAGTTGTATTTTTTATTGACTGCGACAAATGTAGTTTGATTCCTGGGTTCTATGTCTGGTACGAATATAGGAGGAAAGATCTTACTTGTCATGTAGTGTACGAATAGTCAAGTCGAGCTACCAGCAATACGATATAGGATAGCTTGCTCTTGGAATAGTTGAAATGCCACCGTTCAAACAATGATGACATCACCGGATGATTTCTGTTGAAGGCTGCCGGAGACAGAATAAGAAAGATTGAGGGTAGAAATGAAAAGACCAAATTAGCATGTTCTTTTGTTTATACTCAAAAATAGGATACTTACCGTAGACTATGATGAATAGCCCTACTAGATTAGTTTGTGAAAACCAAGGTATTTTACAAATATCTCCAAAAGGGTAGGTATGTTATACCTTCAGATAACAATAATATTTACTCGTGTTTTCTATTTTGATTCCTAGAATCCACAAATGTGTTGAGCTGAAACACTTGCTCAGGAAAATATAAACCAAACTTCTCTTGATAAGAAGAAAAAAAGGAACCCTTTTTTCCTTTGAAGATTAGGAATTTTGCTCCAAAGTCGATCTTATCTGATTACCCTAAAGAATATGGAATCTAACAAGAAATGATCAACTGAAGAAATGAATATTTTTACAGGGTGATTGTTATGAATTTATTATACAGAGTAATTGTACTTGAATATACTGAAATATTAAACGTGTGTTGTATTTTATTTCAAAATGATATATAGAACCGTAACAATGTTTGATTCTGCCTATTCAGAAATGAGATATTTGGTTTTTGGGGAAGCAAGTTTCTGGCTGTCTTCTTCTTCATCTTCATAAAAGAAATACGGAAAAATTATGAAGAAAGAAAAAAAGTAAGTGATTTTGAAATAAACAACCAACAGGGATGTGTAGATCATCCAGTGAAGTCACTTTCAGGTACAAACTGGAAGAAAAACCCCTCGAAATAACTACTTCTCCATAAATATTGAATTACAGAAAGAGAGTATTCATGAAACAACTACTTTCATAGGTACATTGAATTATAGAAAAAAATCTTTCTCATTCAGTTTGTTCTCCAAACATTCGTTATCGAATCGAATCAGATATCATTCACAGGAATGCTGCACAATATAAAAGGTATAAAATTCCGCTTTCATCTTCATCATCGTTAAGTTTCGCAATAAGGCGCTTATCTTATTGCCTCTCCAGCACCAATCTGGATAATCATCATGGTTTCATGACACGGCTGAGTTGAATTTACCCATGTCACGATGACACTAATTAAATGTTATTCATACGCTCATTTTAGTTGATCTTACTCATAGGAATATTCTTGTAATTGAAGTGGGTATATTTTTAATGGCGTGAATCTTTGGGAAAAAAAGATTTTGGCTTTCTGTTTCTCCATCATTATATGAAAAATTTGGAAAACTTTCAAAGAAAAAAAAATCCAATTGAATGCAAAATGAAATCTCTTGAGAGATATGTAGATCACGAATAAAAATATAAAAATGGAGATGGAAATGGTCGTATACCACATTCAAATAAATAATTTGGTCTCTGAAATAATGAATTTAAAGTAGGTACACGAAGGCTGTTTTTGCTGATACATATTTTCAAGGTATACTAATTTCCAATGGTATATTAATCACCCTTTGATGTAATGGGTCGCTATATTGTTCGTAGGTTCCCCCAAAGATTTTTCTTCAGAGTATCGATCCCACACTTCCATCATCAGAGCTGGTTTACTACAGATATTAATATTTTCTGTAATGCTGATGGATATCCTCGCCAGCAACAACAAATTTCATATATTATCTCTGTTGGGTTTCCTGTGTTCCTAAATCTTAAAAAGACATCGATTTAAATTAATGAAGAACCGAATACATCATAGAAACGGAACTGGCTGATTCTTGATAAATATTTATAAGTTATTCGAGCAATACTTCATTGTGAGATTTTCACTGAACTGTTCCACAATGTAGTCTTACTTGAATGAATTCTGCGGAAAAGTCTATTTATTCAGAAATGGAGAATCTTTTTTTATCGAAAAGTTATTCATTAGATATTTTGTTAACAACGAAAAGGGTAATACCAATCATCAAATTATGAAACAACAAAAATTAATTGGCGGTCCAGGGCGACTTCATTGATTTCAGTGACGCATTGGATTTTTCAGCTGCAGAAAAACCCGGAAAAACCTGCAGCACCACATCATCTGGAAATCTTGATCTGCCAATGTCCTCTCGCTCCTAAAACAAAATATAGGGTGTCTTCAGAGTGTCCAATACATTCAAAACATCGCCAGAACACTTCGTGTCACGACTATCGTCAAACTTAAACCAGCCGTTTCGTCTTTCACCAATGCGTAATAATGACCTGATTCAACGCCAGCACCACAGTGAACAATGACTGATGAAGATTATAATAGTGGTGAGCTAGAGTGAAGTGTTCATCTATTTCTAACTTAAGAAATTGGTGCTTCCGTCAGAGTCATGTTTGAAGATCATCAGTGTCATTATTAGATTGAGTAGTGCCTCAGCTATACTTGTTTTCTTATAATAGCCAGTTAGTTTGGCGCATGTTTGGCAATACAGTTGATTATCACCCGTTAAAAGTTCCATTTTCAGATGATTTGACAATAAGCTATGCACGAACTGATTATCAGTCATATTAGGAAACGCTAGTTGAAGTTCCAGAAAGTCACATACGTTTTTGCTACCTCTTGAACATTTACTAAAAAGCAGTCAAGAGATTTTTCCATCAAAAGACGAGACAAGATAGACTATACGGAATCATTCAATCCAGAGCGGTCAGGAGTATTGATTCTGCTATTCATTTGTTCAACAAGAACCTCAAGAATTCGGAGCAATCCTCTTGTTGTCCTAACGAGCATATAGTGGACTTTTGTTATGAACAACACATATGAAATGCTATTCATGTAGCATGTATCTAACCTAATTTTCTTCTCTGATTCGTGAGGAAGAACATGTTTCATAGAATCTGTATCAGAACCATTTCTCACGCTGCAATTGATCCTTCCAAGTGATGGAGGGTTTCGTGGAGGGATCGATTCGGCTCTTGCTCCATGAAGCTCTTCCACTGGAAGGAAACCAGAACCACCAGGAATGCAGCTCACATTTGAGGGGCAAGAATGACCTTAGTCCATTGACCGCATCGAAAGAGAAGAAGGTGGATCAATTACCTGCGAATCAACCTTGATAGGAGATTGACGAATAAATACATATCTCGGCTTGTTTCGAAGAGAGTTCAGTTCCACACTGAAATAAGGGTAATGCATGATCTCATCAAAATTATGTGAAGTGGGAATAGTTCCAAGGATCGAAGTAGCATCACCATGTTGAATAGCAATACTAATTCCTTCTATCAAAGAAGAAGTGGAACCTTTCGAGTTCTTGAACCAATAACAGAGACTCCGGGCCATAAACACCAAAATTTTCAACAACTACTTTTCATTCCTAAAACCCAAATTCTTCGTAAAATTTAAAAAATTCAGGTTCTTAGAATGAAAACGAGGTACTTTTTGAAACGATAACTGCTCATAGACGGTAACTAATTGGTTCATGAAAATGAAAGCTGTTCACAGTCAGGCCCATTTCAAGTCATTTCGACTCATTTAACTATTGTTATGGATGGTTCACGGGTTTTGCCGTGGTTTTTTTTTGGTTATGATTTCCAAAAGTTTCGACTGCAACTGCGGCAGTCATCTTCAGTGGCGTGGTCGAAGTACTCTTCTTGACATGTCAATTGAAACTGAAGCTTCCTTTTCTGTCGTGTCGTTTCTAGTGCCGATTTCTCGCGCACTAATGCTGAGTTCGCGAGTAGGTACTTCCCGCGCGATTTGGTTGACTAGACTTCGCTTTGGCGCTTTTCAAAGATATATGCCAGGTCCTTGGTAGATATATTGTCTCATCCTTTCTGTTGAAGTTCTCTTGGTGTTTGTGTATTCCTATGGCTTCTAAATGCATTCTTGTTGAATAATCATTTGAAGTTGCTACCCTCTCGGTATTTTCGAACAGGATCTTCAACAGAAAGGAAAAGAGAATATATCTACCGAATATTTATATATAATTCCACTTCTGTGATTAGAATATGTCTATATCAAATCTTTCACCTAAAAAATCAGGAATTGAAACTGTCTATGTTTTTATATCACTTGTATTTGTAATTTACAATGTTACTGCAGTTTCGTCCTACAAGGATATTCTCAAAGAACTACAATAAACTGAAATAATTAACAATATACCCCTTATAAAATTATAGAATATTGTGATGCATTGTGTATATTGATAATTATTTCAGTTCAGTAATGTCCTTGTAGAATGAAACTGCAGTCATATTAGTAATAAATACAAGTGGTATAAAAATGTAGGAAGTTTTAATTCTCATTTTTCATGGTGATCTCCCACCACGTGGTAACATCCATCAATTTATTGAAATATTCCACTTATAACAAACTTTACATTACAATCTTATGAAAGACTGTTTGAAAATAATCAATTATTTTTATCATTTCAGTATCAAGTTTACGCAAACCGCAAATTCTTCTAAATGGAACGGAAGACATCGTAGATGCGAACACAAACTACTCTGCTTTTTGCCAAGGCCAAAAACCTCTGGTATGGAAAACACCACAAGTTGATGTAAGTTGAAGTTCTGTCTAAATTTTGAGATGAGAATTCAGAAAATATATTACTCCAAGGTAACTGAAGACAATGATCCTAACAAACTTAACACATCTGCTCGAGAAATTTATGAATACTAATTATAGTCAGGTGATTTTTTTATCTTATTGATATTATAAGGAGCTATTCAAATTCGAGTATATTTGTAAAGATCTCATGAATGGTAAGAGATAGAGAGCAGGGACATACAAAATGCAAGAACTTGGTTAGATATGAATGGGCAAAGTTGTAGTTTGAACTTAGTATAGTTCACCTCCTGATGAAGTTAACATGAATGGTACAACGCATGTCGAGAGGAGTCTTCCATCCAAATGGTGTTCAAGAGCATTGTTTGTTTTTGGATGAATTCACAAATTTACTTGAATAAAAAATTTCGGGCTGATCTACAATGGCTTGTTCTATTGATGACCAATTTATTTTGAAAAAATTCATATTGAATATAGAATGAAGAAAATCACTTTTGTTTGATTTCTACCAAGTTTTTCATTTGTTGGCGGGAGTATTCCTATTCCGGTCGTAAAAAATAAAAAACTTAGTAGAAATCCGACAGAAGTTATTTTCTTTATCCTATACTCATCTAGAATATTTGACATCACTCACAGTAGGTGACTTCGTTCCAAGATTTGAATAAAGTGAAATCTAAATTTAATCACAACGTGATAAAATAACAGGAGTTCTATATAGGCTTTACTCACATCACATGGGCAAACCAAATTTCAGCTAGAATAACTGTAAAACATAAGAATTGTTTGAAATACAGACGTTAAAGATGAACTTGATGACATTGTCACTACGCAAAAACGCAATGTTCTCACAACGGACATATTTCCAGATTTATTTAATCACGAAGTATCAGTCTTTTAACGAATCAAGATGAATGTTTCGTTATGACCATAACACCAAGAAGTATATTTCATCAATAACGATTTCTGATTACGACTTCAAATATTTGTTTTTTCACATATGATTTTAATATCTAACCTATATAATTGATTCTTCAGATGTGCTCCAAAATGTCTCGATCGTTCAGATACCGACCAAAATATTACTCTCGACATAATGTCTCTTCAATTGATATTACTTTCATTAATATAAGTGTTTTGATTTGATCTTTCAGTTTGATATTCCTCTTGAAGATGATCACTTGGTGATCGAAACACGTGTCGAGGTGTCAAACTAACAGTTTGGTGATGAGAAAAAACTCCAGTAATATTCATTACCACACTAAAGGTTCCAAACAGTGCATCACAATTTTCTTTCATTGATAAAGATGAATGAGACACCTTCTTGCAGGGATTACTGAATGTGTACATTTGAAAATACATTCAAAAAACAAACAATCGACTCAAACCAGTGCGGAAAAAACTGAGCTCGAAACTTACATCTACAAATGCCACATCAACGTTGATGAAACCAGACGGGAGGAGGTACGCAAGAAAGAATTTCTTTCGAGTTCACATTTCACAGAAATATAAAAGACACTACTGAAAAATGTGAAGCGAAAGGTAGCACGTTTATGAGATTTGAATTTAATTAAATGCATAACCACCTTCAAACAAACGTTAATTGCATAACCTTCCACCCCCAGTTCCTCCAGTCCAAAAAGTTCTGTCAACTTTGAGTGAATGGAAGTTGTATCAACAATATAAAAACAGGTAACAACTTTCAACTTCCATCATAATTGAATAAATATATGCAGTGCAACATTCCCAAATGAACAATAGAGTGGCATTCATTTTGCGATGATTGTCCTAGCCAAAATAAGAGTAGTGCTAGGATTAAATTTTTTATTTTCTGAAACTAGAACACTCCTTCAAAAATTGCGACAGAAACTTCACTACTGGAAAATATAGGATCAAAAACAGTTGATCATTTATTTATTGATTATTTATCATTTACACTCAGATTTACTATGCCTCAGTATGAAAAAGTACGAATATCTCGTCAAAGCTTTCACATATGCTGATTTGCCGATATTATACTTCACAGCTTGGTCAAAGGTTTTTTAGGGACTGAAAACAAGCACTACAAGAACATCCTTAAGGCTCTCCAATAGTGGTGTCTGTGCGAAAGTAACGGTTCAATTTGGATTTGAATCGCTGCATATCAAATTCATTCAAAAAAACGTCATCAGGAAGTTTATTTCACATACACGTAGTAATCCAATGAAAGATTTCTCAAGCAGTAAGTTTCGAGGTGTACTAGGTTGAAGTTCAAAACGATGAGCAGCCACAGTCCGTCGCGTAATTAGAGATAAATCTCCAAGCTTTCTTCGATGTTCCAGACTTTCAAGGTTGCAAGTGATGTTCGAGTCTCCAATCAGGCGGATGGATATTCTCTAAATGAAATCTAACAGCTTCAGGTTATGCTTAAGGGCGGAGATCTATACGTGAAAACGATACTCCAAAGAAGGTCTGATCTGAGCTTTATAAATCACTAAAAGTTGCTGAGGTGTGTAGAGTTTTCTGGTTCGGAACGGTGTTCCGAGCGTTTAAGAAGCATCGTTTAACTCCCAACAAATAAACAAACATTGTAGCAGGAAGCGGAATTGTCCATTCTGACATCATTATATCCTGCTCGGAGACATGTACCTTTTTGGAGAAAGCTTTAAGGCAAAGCCATTATGAGAAAAATATCACGAAAAAAGTGAATGAAGAAGGCAACGTTTCCCTCCATGTATTGGTTTGTTTCGAAATATTTTCCATCCTGATAAACTCACAGAAGTTCTTTGCCACCCCTTCCTTGATAACGATATATAAAACGAACGTTTTGTCCTGTCAAAAATAAAAATTTCTGTGCAAGTATTTCTACCATAGAAAACTTTCCGGATAACTAATCACCTGTACTAATCAGATTCTTGAAAATCATTGACATAAAAAAACTCAAACAATATATTTCCGGAGAGTATGAAGATTTTTTCGCAAATAGTTTACATGGCCAACAGCAGTAGTAGCAAGAGAAGAAGTTGAGAGACATTTTTAGAGCTCACTCTGATGCAGTATTTTTTTTTTTCATTATTTCTTTCATTGAAAAATGTTCACCTCTATTATCTTAGGAATACACGGAAAAAGACAATATCCTGTTAAGTATAGCCTTATTTTTCAAGTCAATAAAATGAAATGAAGCAACATGAATGTTGAAGTTGAATCGATATGAAATCACCGAGGTATTTAAACCTTCGATATTTTTTAATTGAATAATAATTACTGATTTCCAAATGAAAAAATCAGGAGAGTTCTGTATTGAATTCAATCAATTACTGTAGTATTATTGATTGCCATCAGATACAACATGATACAATATAGTTACATAAATTCTCGAGAAATTTTGAACAAATGACAGTCTTCAAGTTAACTTTTATTATGCGAATTTTTTTGTAGGACGAGGAGTACAAACAATGGACTACTTTCAAAACAGAGGAAGAAGCCCCAACAAGTACAAATTTCAAATTTGGAATACGACTTTACATCACAAACATGACTTATAAGTTCGTCGGATTTTATTGCTGCCATTACGAAGAGAATGAAAACGACAAAGCAGAGATGTATCTTTTTGTTGAAGGTTAGTGAGATGCAAATGTCTAATAGATTACAGTTTCAGTAAGAAAACACTCCTCTACACATATGACCCGAAAGACGAACAACTAACTGTCATTTCATCACTGGGTCATTTATTTTTTGAGTTTACAATGTAGGTACCTATGTAGGTACCAATGTGGCTACCTTATCAATTGAACTGTACCACATATTTCATGGAAATTTTATATTCTTAATTAGCCAACATCGATTGGTTTAATGAACAAAACTATGTCATATTTGAGTACATTCATTCAGTCCCTTCTGCTTCGAATGATATTATATAAGTCTAGGTTTTTAGCCATAGTGTACTGAATTGCTTTTGGTTCTCATTACAGATATAGCGTTTTTTTAGCAATTTGTGACATTTTAACTGCATGTCAGTATGATACTCCAACTATGAGCTCTCATTTACAATACCAAATATTATAATGAATACAAATATTATAACGAATACACAGTAGCTTTTTAAGCATTCATTATTCTAGTTCAAATAATTTATCCAGTCAGATTACCATTTTATATCAACCTATATGCTGGTTTTTTTTATTTTGAATCTTTTGTATCACATAATTTCTCGAAATTCTTTTTTCTTCAGCTGTAGTGTCCAACTTTCAACCTTCCTTTTTTTAACCATTGAATATTGTCTGAATTCTGAACCACAAGACCTATCAGGATTCCTGGCAAAAACTACTGGAGAAGTTAAAAATATGGCAGGTGAAAAATCGTAGTTGATTCATCCATAACTCTAAATCGGCTGGACGTATTTTGAAGATTTTTGATTTGTTGGATTTGTGCAGAATAACTGATGGAATAATGATAATAATAATAATAACAAGTATTAGGAGAGATAAAAGGAAACAAAAAGTGAGGTATTTGATAAGAAATGGTTGCTGTTAAAGACCTTCAAAGTTAGGAGAGAACGTCAATATAATATAATTTTATGTTTGAGAAAAGTGGCATTTTCATCAGACGATGAAACACGAAATGAAAGACGAAACAAAGACGATCATCGTGATGAGAATGAATTGATAATAACTTATCCAAAAACCACACTCTCATGTGATGTCCCCACTTGGAATTTTACAAAACCACAGTTTTGGAAATTTCACATCGAACTGTGCTTTTTGGGTACGTTATAATGGATTTCCATCGAGTATCGATCAATTCTATAAAATACTTGAGAATAAGCTGAAAGGGGGTATCTAGTGAAAAATTAGAGCTTTACAATAAACAGAAGTTATTGATATATAGATGACAAGCTACAGAAAGTAGATGAATTAAAGTAACACTTCATTCTAGGATTCTCGTTAAACAGTTTGAAAAATCGGAACACCTATTTCGCTACACAATAGCCTCCTCAGGTGTTTTCGGGATTTCACTATTACTGAAATTATTAATAAACGTATTTTTGCAATTTTTTCCAAACCAGCATAAAGTAACAGTATTCACAGGACATTGAATATTCCATTGTCGGTAATTAATTTTCAGAGAGAACTGACTGTCATCAAATGCGTTGCTGTCAGCAATAGTTACAAGGTAGACATTATTGACTTCATTCTTCCCAAAACACTACGCATCATAGGACACACATGTGCCACACAAAACACAATTCGTATAGTGAAAACGAAAACTTGAACGTACCTGTTTGTATAAACCTCATCGGAATTTTTCATTTTTTATATAGAAAAAATGAAAAGGAAATATGTTCTTGATAACAAACGTATTGAATGTACGGAATTAGTATTCCAATAATCGGTACATTCATCAAGATATGTTTCTTTTCTCTTTCCTTCCATCACCCTTTCAAGAAAGGATCTCACACACAGATTTAAAAAGTTGTTTATAAATCAATTTTGACCCTACGTACCAAATTTCAATGCAAAATTAGAATTTCATATTCAAATAGATTTTCATATAATAGTTCTGAATAAGAAGCTACAGAAATAATAAATCCGTTATATTGTAGAAATAAAGATGAAAAACCTATCAAATTGGTTAAATCTTTTGCGGCCGAGATTTTCATTGTTACAATCTTCATTCGGGATTAAAGACCGTCGTGGTTTGGAACTGGATCCTGACGTTAATCCAGCACGAGTGGCTAGCTTCTTCAGAGGAGTATTCATCTTGATGGTTCACCGATGACTGTCTCGTTCACTCCTCATGTTTGAGTAGAATATGCCATCCACTTTGTTCCAGTGTTCAGGTTCCATTCCGTCGCTGATTTCCAGGTGAAATTTCAGCAAGGCAATATCCACCTCTGCTAATTTACTCCGTGTATTGTGGATCCGTTCTCGTAAAGAGGCTCGTTCACTTTTCAAATAAATCCTATTCACTCGAGCTGATCTGATAGTACGCTTCAGCTTTAGAGAAGCTGGTATGATATTTGTGTCCCGACAGCGGCATAAGAACGTCAAAGTTTCAAGTAAATGAGCCTTTTTTACCTTTGTCCAGATGCTTCAGTGTTTCTTCCCCGTAGAGGCGTCTGATAAATTGGTTAAGGCTTTCGCGGTCACCGATATCGAGTCATCGGTGAACAATCAAGACGAATAAACCTCTGAAGCAGCCAGCCACTCGTGCTGACGAAAACGTTAGGATACAGTTCCCAACCACGACGGCCTTCAAACCCGAATAAAGATTTTAACAATGAAAAACCTAATTTATTTCAAGGTGGTTGACAATGTTTCGTGGTGAATTTCATCCGTTCGGACTTCCATTGTCTAATATAATATAAATTGATTGGAAATTCCTGAAAAAATATTAAAAAGATTAACCGAAAATAACAATTTTATTTGAACAAAAAAACTGGAATTACAAAGAAATAACATAAAACCAAACAACATCAAAAAAATAAAAATTGAAATAATAATAAAAGCTGAGAATTAAAAATTATTATTCACAAAAAATGAAAAATCAAAAGATTTCATACCAAGTTATGTCACGACGTTTCGATTGTTAGTATCCACATTCATCTTCGGGTGATAACTGGCCTTATTCCTCCGAGATCCGACTATTTATAGGCCATTCGAGTGCTTTAACCTATCCCCTCTCCTCTCTCTCCGCTTCATTGGTTTTAGGTATTAGAGGTATCCATATGTTACATATCTCTACGCTCGCTTGACTAACTGCGTTGTTGGACAACATATACGCGACTTCCTTGAATTTTATCCTAAACGAGTGTTCCTCTTGGTGGATGATTTCAACTCGAGCTCACTTGATATTATGTTGATGAGCCCAAACATGCTCTGCTATTCCGGATTTGCTGGTTTCTCCTCGCTGTGTTTGTTGTGCTCAGCAATGGGATTGCCACTTTCACCGGTTATAATATATATGGAGTGGTTTGAAACTCTGGCCTTTGAAGAAGCCCACAAGAAGCCCCCAGTCTGGTTGAGATACGTAGACGACACCTTCATAATTAGAACCATGGGAATGCAGAACTAGACACTTTCCTGAAGCACATCAAGTACATCCATCACTTTCACAATGGAAAAAGAAATCTACAATGAATTGCCTTTCTTAAACATATTGGTGAAAAGGACCGACACTAAATGGAAAACAATTGTATATCGAAAACCCACTCACACAGAACAGTATCTGAACCAGAAATCCAACCACCATCAATCGACTAAGAGAGGTATAATCAAGACTCTACTGGACCGTGCCTTCGGGCTCTGTAATACAAAGGAAGGTTTCGAAAGGGAACTGGGCATCATCAAAAACAACCTTCATTGGAAGGGTTACTCCAAAGTGATGGTAGAACAGGCCTTAGCTAGAAGACAGCAAGAGCTCCACAAGGAAGAGAAGCCTCCACAATCTGTACTTGTACTTCCCTACATCAGAGGATTATCGGAAAAGATAAGAAGGATTGGGTTCAAATATAACATCAGGACCTGCTTCAGATCTGGAAACACTATCCGTAGCACGAAAACCAGGCCACCAAACGCGGATTGCGATTCCAAAAATTGCATTTACCGGATTCCCTGCGAGTGCGGAGAATCATACATCGGTGAAACCATAGAAAGTTTGCATTGCTGAGAACAAGAAACACAGCGAGGAGAAACCAGAAAATCCGGAATAGCAGAGCATGTTTGGGCTCATCAACAAAATATCAAGTGGGCTCAAGTTGAAATCATCCACAAAGAGGAACACTGGTTTAGGAGAAAATTCAAAGAAGCTGCTTATATGATGTCCAATAACGCATTTAGTCAAGCTAGCGTAGAGATACGTAACATATGGAAACCTCCTATCAAACGAAAAACGACCAACTCCCGCCAAACGGTCATCTCCCGCTGAAAACCAATGAAGCATAGAGAGAGAGAGTAGAGGAAAAAGGTGAAAGCACTCGAATGACCTATAAATAGTCGGATCTCGGAGGAATAAGTCCAGTTATCACCCGAAGACGATTGTGGATACTAACAATCGAAACGTCGTGACATAACTTTAAAAAATTTCAATTTTTATTTTTCATTTTTAGTTGATAAAAACTTTCAATTTTCAGCTTTTATTAATATTTCAATTTTTATTTTTTGATTGTTGTTTGGTTTTATGTTATTTCTTTGTAATTTAAATTTTTTTGTTCAAATGAAATTGTTATTTTTGGTTATTCTTTTTAATATTTTTTCAGGAATTTAAAATCAATTTATATTATATTAGACAATGGAAGTCCGAACTGACGAAATAGAAAAACCTAATATTCATCACGAATATATTTATTTCACTGATTTCGACTATTTTATCATTTCTGTAGCATCGTATATGGAACCATCAATTGAAAATAGGACTCAAATATGAAAATTACAAGAAAAAATTAATTTTGAAATTTTGGTTGAAATTCGGTATGATAGGGGAACAGTCGATTTCTTAGCAACTTTTTCAAATAATTTATTTTGGTATCTCAGTAGGCTGGATTTGAGGCTGGCACTCATGCTAAGTATTGCGAAAAATGCACCTCTTGAAGGTTTACTTGTAACTTGTCATACCAATGCTGATAGTATTTGAGTACTAGATATCTCAAATATTTTCAATATTCATGAGAGCTCATCAATAATTCAAGTAAAATAATTCAATATCCACAACTTGTTACATTCAATAACTACTGAAAATTTCTTAGATAATAGTTTACACAACAGCTCTTTGATTTTCAGATGAACACCATCTCTCGCTGATTTCTAAAAAGAATTTTGTACAACATGTGTACGTTCGAGTGTATGATACGGTCATCATACCTTGTAGACCTACATCTCCTACCGTTAACGTAACAATTTCAGGAGTGGATGATGATATGGTGAGTAGTGTTATTTCCTTACAGTACCTACATGTAGTAATGGAATTTCTACAGATAATACGACTAAACTGAAAATAATAGGATATACGAACTCATAGACAAAAATATTGCATATTCTATTTTAAGTCATTAGCAATTAAATGATATAGATAAAATACTTTGTCTAATTTCTACTTACTTGGTGTATTGATATTAATACAACCAAGGTTTCGGTTTTTACACCATTCTCAAGTATCTTAACACTAGTGTGTGTTAAGGTAGGTAGTGTTAAGATACTTGAGAATGGTGTAAAAACCGAAACCTTGGTTGGATTAATATCAATACATCAAGTAAGTAGAAATTAGACAAAGTATTTTATCTATATCATTTAATTGAAGATGAATTTCCACAAAATAGATAAGTCATCAATATCAGTAGTGTTAAGATACTTGAGAATGTTGTTAAAACCGAAACCGTGTTTGTATTAATATCAATACATTAAGTAAGTGAAAATCAGACAAAGTAATTTATCTATATCATTTAATTGAAGATGAATTTACACAAAATAAATAAGTCGTCAATATCACAAATTAAGTCATTAGCTCTGCTTTATTTCTTCCTTCGACACACTTCTGAATTTTCAACTATCAGATCCTCTGCATGAGAGATTTACATATGAATACTTATGAATACATATTTACATGAATTGAATACTGAAGCTTTACGATAGATTCGTAGATGAATGGAAAAAACAGTCTGATTTTGATTACAAAATCAATTTGAAAAAGGAAATGACAATATATCGATATGTCAAGACGAGGCAATAACAATTTGGTAACTTCTATTATCATCTTCAGCACGAGCGAGTCACCATCTTCCTAGGTATGCTGCGCAGAAGATCTTTGATGATTTCTTGCCAAATTTGATTCTATTCTCTAGTGATTCTCTTCCTGTGCAGTTGTTGGTTATACTGTTATGGAATTGGCCGCAGTGGTAGTGTGCCCGACTCATGATCGGTAGATCGTGGGTTCGATTCCTACCTCGACCAGATATTTTTCTCGAGAGAATTTATCTGGTTGAAGCTGGGATGATTCTGCAGCCGTGTTAGGAATTACACGTCAAAAGGTAAGACCTCGTTAGTCCTCAGGTCGCACAAGTTTCTCAACTTCTGAGAGTTGTCGTTCGTATGGAGGCGATAGCTGATTAACGGAAAAACAGATTTTTTTTTAATTGAGTTAGAAGCTGTATTCCATCCTCAGGATGTTCTATTGGATCAGCACCAGCACTAATTGATGGGCAGATTAGGGTCTTAATTTCGGCAACCCTAGGGTGTCGAATAATTGTTTTTGCGGCATGGGCTCCGATACTATGATGTTATCCTACATCCAACATCCTTGTGGTGAAAAATACTCCATAGGGATGTTGTGTATGTATTGTCAACAAATGGGCTTGAAGTAACAAGCTAAACTAAAAAGTAGAAAATAAGAATTAGTCCAACAACTCATTGACATTCCATTTTGTTTAAAAATACTTCGATTGGGTAATTTTTCTCGAAAAAAGTATTCGAAGCGTCAAATTATCTTCATCGTTAACACAGAAATAACAGAAATAAATGACTATTCGATGTTATATTCAATTTCAAAGATGTAAACACGAGTCAAAAAATATATTATTAATTGCGACATATCTGTTTTTGGAAGTTCGTGTACTCTTGGTTATCCATAATATTTGGGTTTTACTGAACATATCCTCCTCTGATGTTTCATCAGAACTTCCTATTTGTCTCAAATCAGAAAAAAGTTATCTGCTTCACGTTGAAAAGTTAGTGAGGAAAATCTTCTGAGTATATTATCATTAAAATTATTTATGTAATATTTGTTACATCATCTGTTTTCGTGACGGAACACTGTGGAAAAATTTTACACTGATGTTGGTGTCTAATCTTCAAATGTCACCCCAACTTCAATGTCAAATATATAAAAAAATTAAAGATCCATGGTGAACTTCTCCAGAATCTGCAATTGCTATTGCAATTGATATAGACATTGCAACATATTGGAATTAATGAAAATATTTGTGAACAAGAGGCAGGAAGAACTTCTTCATTCACAGCAAGTCTTCACATACTTTTGTTGAAGAAATTTACTGAAATGTGCAATTTCGTAAATTCACTAAAATTCAAGAGCCAGTTATGATGAACTTATTACATTTTTCTACGAAAATAAATATTCTAAATGATTTTGTGTGATTGTGATTGATTTTTGGGTCAATATCAGAACCGATTTTTGAAATTTTGAAAAATTGAACTTGATCAAAATTTGAAAATATACACTCGTATTTCCCATTGAAAATCTCTTCGAAATGATGATGAAAAAATATATTATGAAATACTGAACTGATAAAATTTCAAACAGGTTTCAGGGTGGAGTAACGGTGCACGACAAAATTTAGGAAACTGTTTTGTTGATTGAATATACCAGTGTTTCAGAAAAAATCTCTATGATAGTATGAACAATTTGGAAAATGCATTATTATAGTTTATCAGCTAATATAAATAAAATTATAGTTGTGGAGGAAAAAGTGTTAGCTTAGCTCCTAGGGCGCTAAGTGAAGTTGCTGAGAACATTACAAAAACTAAGTATGTGGTGGATCTCGTCA
>WOGP01001246.1:0-19847 GCA_015342065.1 Leptinotarsa undecemlineata | reverse complement strand
AATAGCAAAATGTGGACAGGTTTTCAATATGTCTGCAAATAAAGAAGATGTAGGCAAAAACATGATTTGGGATTTTTCATGTGTATCTCCAGAACCAAAAGAGCTATATTTGATTTCTTTACATCA
This sequence comes from Leptinotarsa undecemlineata, assembly GCA_015342065.1. Taxonomy (NCBI): domain Eukaryota; kingdom Metazoa; phylum Arthropoda; class Insecta; order Coleoptera; family Chrysomelidae; genus Leptinotarsa; species Leptinotarsa undecemlineata. The sequence goes on along the minus strand of WOGP01001246.1, from coordinate 19,721 downwards.
TTGAATAGGTCTGTAAAATACACAACTTTGCCATAATTTAATCGACATTCTATCTCTTATCGTTTACGAGATCCCCATGTACAGAAACGAATTTGAATAGCCCTGTATATTCTCAACTTCGAAAGTAATCCGTTTTTGGGTTTGTGCCTTTCTCAAAACCTTCATTTTTTGTCTTCATTTCCTTTTCAGAAATGAAATATGAGTTTCATCTCAACATCTGAAGTGGATTTCGATATTAAATGAGGCACCAAAAAGTTGAATTTGTCAAATAATCCCGATGAATATTTTTAAGGAAATTCATAAGACGAACTCAACTAGCAACGATATTTGAAAGCAATTCTATCTTGAACTGAACAATTCGTTTTTTTTTTTTCGAAAAAATCTCATCTTTTCAACAATGTTCATCACGTTTCGCATTGGAATCAAAAAACAATCGACGCTCACCTGCCCACTCAACAATCCTGTTGGAAAATCGGGAAATGTGTGGAAAATCGGCCTCCCACAAAAACTAAACGGTTTGGCAGAGTCCTTTGACGCCGTTTCCTCGCTAATTATCAACATTTCGAAAATAAAACGTCTCGAAATAAATATTTAACAATGAATCTTTTGTGCTGATGTTATGTTTTCATTTTTATTTTTCATTATTATCGTTCAACTGGATAGACTGCCGATTAGTCGATGGGCTGTACGTTAGTTTACTCTCTATTAGAATGTTTTGTGTGTGCCCGTACCCAGTCTTTGGACAAGAGTCTGCAGACAGCATCTTTTCGCATGTGTACTTCTTGAACCTTTGAACTTACTGTCACTTCTTACATATCCTTGCATAAATCTTATTACGTTGTTCAATATTCATCTGCTTCGTCCTCTGAGAACCTTTTTTTTCAGTTTGCTGTTCAAAGGCATTTTAAAAATACAAGAAATATCTTACAGTTCACGACACGCAATAATGTATACATGGACTGTACTAAAACAATGTTCGCTACACGAGTTCTTCGATTTCAGTGAGCACTCGTCCCACTCCGCCGACTGATATAGAGCGCATCCGATATTCAGAAGCACAGCTAGAGCTGGTCAAGCTGTAATTTAGGGGCCTTCGAGGGCAATACAACGTTTATAGGGTCATACAACTTTTTGTTACCATTTTTATTGAACGATTTGTCTTTGAGGTTTGAGAACAGGAAGAAGTCGCTAGGGGCCAGATCTGGAGAATACGGTGAATGTGGAAGCAATCCGAAGCCCAATTCGTGGGCTGTCACTTTTTATTTGTTACAATTCTTATGCAATTGTACTCCCTTTGCCAAAATGTGAAAGTCCAACTGATTTATCTCATTTGAGTCCAATTAGCAAACTGCCTATCATATCTAAGGTGTTCGAGCGTACTCTGAAAGATCAAATTGATTCTTTTGTATACAAAAATAATTTAATGACAAATGTTAAATCTGGATTTCGTGCATTCTATAGCACCACCACCGCTTTTGTCAACATCACCCAAGATTTATTCAAAGCAACTGATAATAAGCATTCGATACATTAGACCAGGGGTCTCCAAACTTTGAAGCCTTCGGGCCATAATGGTTTTTTCAGTTTGTTCCAAGGGCCAATTTCTGCCCTTAACTATATTTCTAGACTAGGATAGTCGCAAAGTGTGTGACTTAAGCAAACTTACGCTTTTTTTGCATTTCAATTATTATTGTGTATTGTCACACTTAACGACATCTAGTGACGAGTAGTGGTACTATGTACTATCTTTTTCAGCTACCCGCCAGGTGGCATTAGGCGTAATTAAATATTTGGAATTACCGCGTTGGTTCGAGAAAGTTCTGGTTCTAGCTAGTGTATAACAACTGATGGAGGCAAAAATATATATGGTAAAAATAAAGGAGTGGTTGCACTTGTGTAAAAAGCTGTAGGAAATGATGGTGGTTCAAAACAATTAGTCTTGCATTGTATCATTCATCAACAGTCCTTGTGCGAAAAATATTTGGATATATCTGAAGTTCTAAAACCAGTCATATCAGTTGTTAACTCCATCAGATCCACTGGGCTGAATCACCAACAAGTTCATTCAACAGATTGGAGAAAATGATTTATCATATCCAGTACGCTGGCTTAGTTGCGGAAAAGTCCTTAAGCGCTCTTTTGAACTTCGAGCAGAGATTGAAATTTTCTTAAATGAGAAGCAGCGCCCTTTTGCCGAATTAGAAAATAGTGAGTGAATGTGGAAGTTAGCCTTCTATTTCGATTTGACAAATCACATGAACGAACTGAATTTGAGATTACAAGGAGAAAATCAGCGTCTACCTGATTTATACACCAATATCAAATCCTTCAGGCAGAAAATAATCCAATCGCAATTACGTAAAAAAGTTTTCACACTTTTTGAAACATGTGAAATATTCAGCCCCACTGCGAAGACTGAATTTCCCGTCAATTTTGCAATCGAAACTTTGAGTGCTTTGAAGATAAATTTTGATACTCGTTTTTCAGATTTTGATGTCATTGCGAATGAAATTAAGCTTTTTTAAAATCCTCTTGACTCTTACATTGTAACCCTGGCTTCGGAAGTCCAAATGGAAATTATTGATTTACGGTGCAGTGATATGCTCAAGAACAAATATCAAAATTCATTTTTGTTGGAATTTTATAAGAGTCTTCCATCGGAACAATTTGCATAAATTTGCTCGCGAGTTGTTTTCTGTTTTTGGTACTACTTACTTGTGTGAGAAAACGTTTTCCAAGATGAAGTGCACAAAGAATGTTTACAGATCTCAATTAACCGATGAGCATATTAAATCTCTTTTAATAATTGGTACAAGAAAAATTAATACACGACTACAAAGTGTTTTAGGTGAAAAATCACAATTACATAAATCTCATTAGTGTTTTTGTTTCACTGTGATTCATTTCAAATATTTGTTAGTTATCAATATGCTTAAACTTAGATACTAAAGTTTTCTTTGTCATCATTTCTGTCGTTGAGTTCCACCTTGCAAGTAACTAAAACCGAGTAATTATCATTCTGTGTTTTCTTCTCCAACTTATCACAGCAATAGTACCAACAATTAGGTAATCATTGGCTGTCGCGGGCCAGATTGATGACAGTAAATAATTGTCTGTCGCGGGCCGGATTGATGACACTGGCGGGCCAGATTTAGCCCGCTGGCCGTAGTTTGGAGACCCCTGGTATAATAGAATATAAATTGTTTTGAAATCCCTGGAAAAAAGTTTTTAAAGATTGACCGAAAATAACAATTTTATTAAACAAAAAACTGAAATTATAAAGAAATAACATAGAAACAACAACCAAAATAAATCAAAATAAAAAATTGAAATAATAATGAAAGCTGAAAATTAAAATGTTTCAAAAAAATATTAACAAAAAGTGAAAAATAAACATTGTTGAATGTTTGTATCCACAGACGTCTTCGGGTGATGACTGTGGATTGTGGATACTCACAATCGAAACGTCGTGACTTAACTTGATTTTTAATCTTTTAAATTTTATTTTTAATTTTTTGTTATTAATATTTTTTTTTAATTTTTTTTCAGCCTTTATTAATATTTATTATTTTAAATTTTTTCTTGGTGGTGCTCGTACGTTTTTTCTTTGTGATTTGAGTTTTTTGTTTATTAAAATTGTTATTTCTCGTTTTTCTTTTTAATTTTTTTTTCAGGAATTTCCAATTAATTTATAATATATAAGACAATGGAAGTCCGAACTATTGTCAACCACCTTCAAACAAACATTTGATTTTGCATGAAAAATTATTCTCGTTGGATACTCCATAATTTATCAATCGCTTAAAAAAGGCTCGCGTCAAGTGGTGTAAAGAAATAATTAAAAAGTACGACCGTGGTGCTTCAAGAGACGTGTATAAAATCGTGACAGGTGACAAATCATGGATATGAGCGTATGAGCTGGAAATATAACAGCAATCGACTATGTGGGTAATCCAACAAAAATTGTTCGTGTAAGGGCGAATGGTTGCCTGTTCTTCGGCGTAATATATGTCATGTGGCCTCTGTACTGATTGAGCAACGTAGAACAGTCAATGTTCAGTGGAACAAACCATTTGTTTGCCGGAGATCGTCGAAAAAATTCCTAAAACTACCGCATATTCCGTCAAATAGGTGAACTCTTGAGTATCTGGTATCTGTAGAGTAGGGAGGGTGAGTGTAGACGACTCACAGCATTTAGGCCACATATGACCCATTGTACATTCTTCCGAGGAGTTGTCCTCCTAGGTCATCGTCCATCCTGTCCATTTCAGAAATATGAACAGGTCACTAGGAGTCATCTCCTTTATATTGGCAGGTGTAGGCCAAGACTCGCAAAACAAACACTCTCTTTGGCAATTTTGAGGTGTCTCACGATGGCCTCTGTAGAATTTTTGGAAGGCGCAGCGATATAACTGTCTTTACGCGGCTTCTTCAACCTTTTTCGGGTTTCGCTACGAGGAGGTACACAAGTGAGGGAGCTTTCCAGCAGGAGCAGCCGGTTCTTTTCCTTTATTCAAGGCGGAGCTCTTGCGCTTGCCGCAGAAAGTGCCCTTGCTGTTGAAGGTGATCTGCTATGTCAAGACTCATTCCAAGCGATAGATTGGGTTGGGTTTATGTGTGTTCCAACAATTAGCAAGGAAAGAGTTGGTCACCTCTGGCAAAGCTCCGCACATCCCGACGTAGGCTGATTACAATGAGGTTTCGCTCAGTTTCCGAAGGGAATCGTTCGTGACCGCATATCACCCTGCGGCCATTCAGGTGTCGGCACGATTCCTCACACCTCAGCTTGGGTAGGCTGGTACACGGTGGCATGTTTTGCGAAGGCTTTTGGAGAGTTTTATTTTTCCTCACTCTACTTATTTCAGCCACTGACCAGGAGTCCGGCCACCCCGTTCGTGAGGCCACAGGGCCTCCAGTCCCCTGTCCGTTTCCCTATCCGCCACTTGGGGACGTGCCCAACCCACGGGGAATTTTTGAGTAGTCAAACCATGGAATTGATGACTCATTTTCCATACAGTACTCATCTGGCCCCAATGACTTCTTTTTTTCCGTTATAATAGAGATGAAGTACGTGGTCAAAAATTCACCAGAAGCAGTTGAAGCGTTCAAAAACCATGTTTTGGAGGTGTCTTAAGAGAAATGAAAAATTTCTTTGACAAATGATTTGAACGAATGCAAAAATATATTGATCATCAAGGGGAAATGTATATCGTACCCCTTTCAAAAAAAGAGTCAATTGGGCAACAGGATCCAGATATTTCGAGAAAGCAATTTTTTCTGCCAATGTTTTGAATTTGATGAAATTATTCTTCAGGGCTCTGTAACAATGAATGTTCAGTTGATTTTCAGTTGATCTAAAACAAATTAAATCCATTGGAGTGTTTTATTGTGAATGGAAGTTTAGTTTTTGTGATATTCAAACATCACGAGTGATACAGGAATGTAGGCATTTACAGCTGGCGTCAATAGTTTGGTTGGTTTTCGGGTTTTGTACCTAGTTGTCTCCTTTGGTAACAATTTTCAAACGTTTCGACAGCAACTGCTACAGTTATCTTCAGTGACATGATCGAAGTATTCTTCCTGAGGTATCAACAACACCACGCCACTGAAGATGATTGCCACAGTTGCAGTCGAAATGTTTGGAGATTATAACCAAAGAAGATCACAGCAAAACCCAGAAACCAAACAAAACCTCAATCGTAAACAAATATTTGTAACCAAGATTCAATTTGATGATGGTTTACAAACTTTCATCAACACACAATCGAGTGATGGTCCTGAGTTCAAAGGATTATATGGAAGGTCGATATAAAACATTATTTTTTTGATATGAAACTATGTGGAAAGTTCGATAAATCGAAACAGAGAGAATCTTCCATCTTTATCCAGAATAATTCACTTCAAATATATAAAAATACTTATAATTGTCTAACAATTTATTTTATAATACATTGAAATTCAGTTAAAAGTTTGATGAAACTCATAGTTCTCATCAATTTATAAGGAAAATGGAATATCCACATTCGTCAATTCGCCCCTTGGAACGCTTGTTGTAATGTTATTCAGGCCAATCCTATCAATATCCGAGTTGATTTACACGAATATAAACCGAATAATTTCGAATCTACCTCGAAATAGATTTTGGCGAAACTTCGATCTGGTGAGTAGTTTCTCCTAACCTATATTTGAGTTTTCATTCTAAAACATTTCACTGCTTTGAAAGTCATTTTCTCATGTGGCACTTGTTCTGGATTTTTCATGAATGAGGAGACAATATATATTAATATTATAAACGTGTCAAGATAGATGTATTAATGTATGTATGTATATTAAAAAGAAATATTGAAAGATAATATAGTTTCAAATATTTTTCACTTTATGAATCTTTGTTCCATTAAGTACTTCAAACAAAAATGAAATGATATCATTGCTTTTGCTCTTGCTCCTGCTTAAGTGTTGCTTTGCATAAAAATATTGAATACTTCCGAATCCAAACGATTTTTGAGAGTATACGATCCACATTTCTGTAAGTAGAATCATTCATTTTCATGAATTGAAAGCTGAAAATGAACTTGTTTCAATTCTGATTTACCATCTTTCACGTGAAACTTTGGCTTTATTAGTTTGGAATGATTTTCCACTCTATCGTTCAGTATCTATATTTTCACAATTTTTCATCATCACTCAAATAAAAGCCATAATTTATTACTTCAACCATTTTTAAGGACAAAGGATTGACCAAATTCGTCAACTCGCGTATAGGAAAGCTGTTTGTAATAATATTCAAACCAATATTGGTATTGATTGATGTGATCTACACGGATGTTCAGAGCGGTAGTCTAGGAGAATTCTACCCAACTAATTTAGTAATCACTATCAATGGATTTTGGAGAAGATTTCGACTGGTAAGTGTATTTAATATCGATCAGTCTATGACTATTGAAATAAAACACTTCACTGTATGACATTGTACAGATTTTTTTTATCAGACGCGATATGAAAGTATTTATATTTCAAAGTGATACCTGTGTTATGTGGGTGTCGATTCTAAAACTTTTTACTGTTCACTTTCCATATCTTTTCTTCGGGAAATGAATTAAAAAATCGGAAAACACGCAGTTCTATTTTTGAATTCTCAGGTGGAGATGAATCTCCCCGTGAAGTTAGAAAGCAGGGTCTGTTAGTACAGTTGGGGCAATGGAAGACTACACATCATCAATTTGTAATAATCATCAACAATGACTTCTTCAATGAGAACTCCTCTTATGCAGAACAGTAATAATTATAAAAAATCATCATTTCTGACTATCATTCACTGAAAGTAATCAAAGTTATCAATATTTATTTTATTCTGGTGGATACACATGAAGTAAGAGTTATATTCAAATGTAAAATACTGTTTTTATGAAGTTTGATTTGAAGAATACATTTAAAGGTAGTTCATTGAACTGAAATAGATCTTTGGGAAACAAGGAATTCATAGTTTTGCTGTAGTTGGTACCAGTAACATAAAGGATAATATTTCTGGTGTGGTAGTATGCTACTCATGTAGTTGATTGTTGTGATGAAGTGATTGATGTAAGGATAAAGTTGTCCCTTCAATATTTCTCAAATTAGAATAATTGAGAGCACTACTCGAGAGAAAGTCAAGTCAAGTACAGAAGGTTTCGTGTTGATAGGTTTTATTTTTCTTACTTCAGTATTATACGGATTGACTATCAAAAGTGAAGTGGAACATATTTCAGTTGAAGTAAGAAAAACTAAAAAAAAAATATTTTCTCTTCTGGTATCAAGATATGAATACTACCACTCAATCTTCTATCCATTTCAGTCATAAGAAGACTCAATGCAACGATTTTGGTAGAAATAATGAACTGAAAACTATTACTCCCATTGTGGGCAATTTCTAATTCCGGTTTAGGTTATGAAAAGCGAATTATTTGTAACAAGTTTCTATAAAACAATTTGAATAAAATAATGTGCCACCTTTTCTGGTTCATTCATTATCATCATTATTATAATATGTTCCTCTCATTTCAAACAAGATGGCTGAAAATATCTATTGTAACTCTACCTCTTGATGAGAAATAAAATTCGCTTTCGGTATTGTCATATCCCTTTTCAAAAGAAGGACAAATGATTTGATGTTTTTGAAGGTATAGACACAGAAATGAAATATTAAATTTTCCATTTTTCTGAACTCAACAGGCTGAGAGACTGAGAAATTTCTTCAATTCGCGTCTTGGAAAGATCCTGGAACTATTCTTCAAACCAATCTTGGCAATATTTCAGTTGATCGATTCCAAAATTCAAGAAATTGTCGTGGACATACTTTATTCAGGCAAATCGAACTCTACTAAAATTGGACCAGGAAGAGAAATGGCAAGTATTTTTGAAACGAATATATTTTTGGAATTTTATTTAAAAATGTCAGTGTCCTGAACTTTCAAGGTTTTTCCACTATTTTCCATCAGTTGCACAAAAAACCTTTTCGCAGCATCACTATTTATTTTGGAAAGAAAATGAAATCACTGGAATACACAAATATGCGAGAATTGGGTTGAAAAGTTTGTAAGGAAATATGTAAAAATTTTGTTTTTGATAATATTTGATTTTATGCTTTAGTATAGTTATTTTCAAGAGAGATACAACGACTATAGCTGTCATACAAGTTTTTGATTCTATTTCCATAGTACAATTTGTCTTTAGCCTCAAAATAGGTCCCAGTTTCGACGGTTACCTCATCATCATTCTGTTGGGGTCTGAGAACATATCTGAAGAATACGGTTGATGCAGGAGCAATTTGAAGCCCAATTCATGCAATTTTGCCATCGTTTTCATCGATTTGTGACACAGCAAAGTCATCTTCATTTTCATCAGGTTGGAAATTTCCCCTTACCCTTCCAACTGAGGTTCGTCAAGAAGACGAATGGTTCTTAACTGGAAGTGTTGGGGGGCGACATAAAGATCAATGACCTCTCTGGCCTTGTGTACTCCTTCCTGACTGGGGTATTTGATGAACAAACATACATCGAGGGGCCTTCCTCGACTGAGCAACGGTGCCTTATGAATCAGGTGGGGTCTTCTATAGTGTAATCTACAGCTTCCTTAACTAATGGGTTATTCCTCGACTGATTGTACTGCCGTATATCTAACAGCTTTCAATTTCTTCGAATGGCTTCATTCCACAAGGACCATGAAGTATTCACTAGCCTTCTGAGAAGTTTGCTTAGTAATTTTTCCAAAATGGATAGATTTGACAGGGCGGTTTATCTCCAAGCACCTGGAGCATACATGATGACAAGCTTGAAAATCGTATTGTATAACAAAACCTTATTACTAAGGTTGATCCCTGACTGTCTATTGACCAGAGTCTAGAGTTAAGCTATCCTCGATTGAACTTTGCTCTTGATGTAATCAATGTGATTAGCCCAGGTGTGTCGGCGATCTATTTAAAGACCTAGGTACCTGACTGGCGGTTGCCATTTGATCTTCCTGCCTGAGATCGTGACCCTTGTGTTTGAAGAAACGATCGATTTGTGACACGATGCGTCGTATTCATAAAATATCACTTTCTTATCTTTAATTGGCGCTGTTTTCCACGATTTTCCTCTTCAAAAGCTACAATGAAGCTATGTTGTAGTCGTTGTTGATGTTTTCTCTTCTCAAGATAGTCAAAGAGTACTACACCATGGGCATCACGAAATACTGATAGTACCTAGGCTGGAAAGTCTCATTGCATTCAACACTTCTTCAGTTGGTACTAAACTTCGAAATTTCATGATATTCTACTCATGAGTTTGTGAGTTGTGCTGAGACTGACACTACTTTTGTTATTTTAAAAACAATGGATCAAAAACAATGTCGTGTTTCAATTTCACACTGCTTCTTGATAGGAAAAATAGTGTTCAAGTGAAGCAATGACTTGGAAAGTGTCATAAGGACTCCATTCCATCAGAAAAAACAATTAAACGTTGGTTTTCTGACTTCAAACGTGTTCGTCTAAACACCAATATTGCAGAATGCAGTGGACGTCCAAATGAGTAACACCAGAAAACATGAAAAAATACACAACATCGTTTTGAATTATCGAAAAATTAATTTGTGCGAGTTAGCTGACATTGTGAAGATATCAAAAGAACCTGTTGGCTTTATATTGCCATATATCGCAAATATTTGCTTTATATTGCAATTCGAAAAACTGTGAGTCTGGTTATCGAGGGTCTTGAAAGAGGTGAACATGTGATATTAACCATGTGTGCTCTCTCTAAAGCATTTTATGTGTAGTTTTATGGAGCGAGGGGGCTACCACTCAGTTTATTTCAGTCGTACTTATGTAACAGAACTCAATCTGTGTGTGTGCATAGAAACATGTCTGACAATAAAACTATCAAAATGGTATGCCGCAGGGATCCCTTCTGGGATAATTCTATTCTTGATGTATTTCAATGACTTCACATTTTATGTCACTAGGTAAATGTGTTCTTTTCTCAGATGACAAAACTATAATAACGTCTCAGAAAAACATAATCGAATTACCATCAATTACTGATGATACTTTGAGTTCACAACAATGATGTGGTTCACAACAAATCAGTTGAGATTGAACGAAAGCAAGACCCAGAAGATCTTGTTTACGACCTCATATACTGAAACCACTGAATATGGCAATGATACTGCTAAACTACTAGGACTCACTCTTGACCGAAACTCATCATGGTATGCACACATGGGTGAACTGAGTAAAACATTATGTGAGAGTATATTTGCTTTTTGACAGCTGAATAGAGTATTTTCAAAAACTACACCTCACGATTTTATCTCCACAAACTTTATTTGAAAAATATTTCACATGTTTCGCTAAGACATTAGCTTTTTCAAGTGATTGCTTTTTCACTTAAAAAAGCTAATGTCTTAGAGAAACATGTGATATATTTTTTGAATGAATTTTGTGGAGATCTAATAGTGAGGTGTAGTTTTTTAAATTACTATGGATTTTCATCAAGTAACGGCCGCATCAATCAGAAAAATAGAGTATTGTCTCTTGACGCCCTAATAAGTTCATATTTTGCTTTGTTCCACTCACATATGAATTATTGCACTCCTCTCACTCCATTGAAATCTTCAGAAAAAGCAGTAGAATATTGATGAATGCCAATTATACAGTGTGGTAACAACGAAAACTCAACAGAGCCGTTTTTGAATATAAAAAGTGAGATTTAAAAAAAAAGCTCAGACACGTCGATTTCTTATAAAAGGGGTACACTTTTCAGACTAAGCAGATTTTTTTAGTACGCACCCCCTCGGAGGAGTGCGTCCGACGACCCTTATTTAGATATAAAAATTAGGACGAGTGGCACCTTGTACTGAACGTTTTTTGAATACCTCTACAAATACGTTAAATGAACATTTTTTTAACGATTAGTTTTCGAGATAATTTGAAAATTTAAGGTAAAATTTACGTTCAGAACTTTCATAAAAAAAATTTTTGCTTTTCATGACAACCTGGTAATATGCATCCATTTGATTTCGTAAAAAAGTAAGAATTATTCGTTTGTCACGAGGAGATTTTTCCGGGGGATGAGGTTCAGGAGTTATAGTTCGGCATTCATCAATAATTCTACATTCAAATTGACTGGCTGTGTAGCATAAACTTTAGACTTCAAACATCCCCACAAAAAGTAGTCCAGTGGTGTTGAATCTGGTGACCGTACTGGCCATCCAATTGGACCTCTTCTGCCAATCCATTGTCCTTCAAAATGATTATTCAATGGGCATAATGGGGTGGTGCACCGTCTTGTTGAAAATAGATAAATTCATCTTGACATCTTGGATCCTGTTCAATTATTTATATACGAGATTGTATTGCTTCTTCAAGAAGTTGTAAATAAGAATCACCGGTTAAATTTCCATCAATGAAAAATGGACCTAATGATTGCCTCATATTCCGGACCAGACATTCAACTTTTGGGGATGTTCGGTATGTATTTCTTCGTATTGTCTTGGGTTTTCATCCGACCAATAACGGCAATTGTGACGGTTCACGTAACCATTTAAATGAAATGAGCTTTTGTCTGAAAAACAGATGTTATAAAGCAGCTCGAGATTTTGCATTAATCTCTCACTCATGCCCTCACAAAACTCCTGTCTTCGATCAAAATCATCCTCATTGAGTTCATGAACAAATTCAATTTTGTAAGGATGGAATTTGTGGTTTTTAAGGATTCTCCATGCGTTCATATGGCTTATTCCGGCCATTGCTGATAAACCTCTGGTACTTAACCTGTGATTGGCGATGACTTTTGTAACTTATCGTTACAAAAATTTTCTTTCAACAGATTTGTAAAGGTATTCAAAATACCTTTAAAACAAGGCGCCACTCGACCTAATTTCCCTATCTAAATAAGGGTCGTCGGACGCACCCCTCCAAGGGGGGTGTACTACAAAATATCTGATCAGTCTGAAAGGTGTCCCCCCTTCAATTAGAAATCGACGTGTCCAAACTTTTTTTTGAAATCTTACTTTTTATATTCAAAACCGGCTCTGTTTTGTTTTCGTTGTTACACACTGTGTGTTATATAACATAGAAATTTGGTGTGAATTCGAGTAACGATTGTTCTCATTTTTAACATCAGCCGTTTGATGTTTGATTGTATTTGTTATTGTGAACATTGTTCTGTTATAAAGGCATTGCGATATTTGTATACTAGGATTATTTGTATGTAAGACGATATGTTTATAATTTTTGTTTTGACTTGCTGTAAATATTCTTTCAAATGTATCAGGTAGCCAATAAACTATTCTATTCTATTATATTCTATTCTATTAGGTATTTGCCCACCATCGTTATTCATAATATTATTATGTTTACTTATTTCTTTTTCTAGATGCCTGTTGTTGTTAACTTGTCTAACTAATCTTATCAAACCAAAGTCTAAGGAATGGTTTGTTTGCAAAATATGGCGGGCGACTGCTGATTTTTCAGGTCATCCATACTTTGAGTGTGCCAAGTGTTCCTTATATCTCATTTCATTAGATCTTTGTTTTGTCTATCAATAATATTTTACATCGCGGTCCTTACATTCAATTTCGAAAATTCCAAACTTTTCCGAATTCTCGACTTTCCCCCAGCACGTTTGTGCTGTCCATAGTGATGTGAAGTATCAGGAATATACCTGTACGTGCTTGTTTCCTTTCTAAATACATCGTATTATAGCCCTCCATATTGACTCCTCATTATCAAAACCTCAAGAGATGGAAATTGCTCTATATTTTCTAACTCATACGTAAATTTTTTCGATGAAACTCTGTTATTTAAAGAGGAAGCAAAGTCTTCAACATTCGATTTCCTATTATCAAATATCGCGAAAACATCATTCACATACCTAAGCCTTATCCTAGGAAAATTATTTGACTTTTCTTTGATTTTCATTTCGAATCTGCTCATGAACAGGTTTGCCAGGTAGGGGAACATGGAGTTGCCCATAGCCGTTCCCTCCTATTGTTCATAAAAGCAAACTTCTACCTGCAAACGGTATTGTTTCATACACATATTTTACAACACTTTCAACTTGATAGTGGCATACGGTAATTGTACTCTGAATGTCGGCATATCGGCTGGCTCATGTCATGTAACTTTTTCCGAAATTTTAAGCATGACGCGTTCAGCAACGAAGTTAGCTCCAAAATTGCTGAATTGTGACCGTTGCATGAACATCACTCAGGAATTGTTGATTGACGTATACGGCGATTCAGGTTTGCTCAGAAGAGTCATAACTGGTGACGGATTATGGGTATATAATAATGTCTTTCATTTACAAAGGTAAAAAAAGGGAATAAAGAAGACTACAATGGATTTGGTAAAGTCCCAGAGCAGAATTCAGGAGACAAGCGTGTGCAACACGCGAATCTTGCTCTTCCATTCTACTCCTTTGAAATATAAAAAAACTTAGAATATTCGTCAAATATATGATGTACAAAAATTATAGTGCCGATGTAGTGAGAGAGAAAAAAAAAGAAAAAGAATAATAGAGGGGTAATTCATAATGCTTACAGAATAACTTGAATTTTTGCATGTTATGCGAGACTTTAGTTGCATAAATACTGTTTTTCATATAGCCAGTTACGAGCTTGTGGCTTGAAGAGTGGCCGTTTCAATTTTTTCAGGTATGTGAGTAGACTATTGTAATGAGTGTAGATAGAAAAAATTAACGATCTCTTGAACAGTATTGTGCTGTGGTGGGGGTCAGTTATTGTATTTTTGCGTCAGATATTCACTTCATGTTCATTTTCACGAAATCCAGGATACTGCGATGAATTGTTAATGATTATATTGAGGAATAAGGTTAGAAATTGCGATAAGAAGCGATTCTCCATTGACCGCCATTGCGAATGAGAAAGCTTATGAGAAATATACGGGAAATTAAGGATGCCATAGATGGAGCGTAGAAAGGAATTTTGGACTTTTTGTATCAGGCACAAATTCATTTCATCCAAGCAGGTAAAATATACAGGTGAACAGTAGATGAATTGTAACAGGATGAGAGTCTGGCATAAATTGGTTTTTAGGTATGCTCGATGGGGGTTAATTAATCTTAAGTTCGCGTAAGCTCTCTGGATATATAATGAAACTTGATTTTCGAACCTTGAATTATAATTTTGCATCAAGCCAAGATTTGTTGCTTCCGGTACTATATTTAGTGTTATCCCATTCAGAGAAATGATTACTAGGGGTGAATTCCTTTGGCATAATAACTTGGAACCAAACATATAAACTTGCGTTTAATTCGAATTGAGTTGCAGTACTTGTTTCACAGAAGATTCATAAATATTTTGAAGTACAGTATTGATGTCAGCAATATCTTCATTCGGCAATTCTGGTTCAAACAATACATAAAGTTGGATATCACGTAAGCGTAAGCATGATACTTAGTCTTAGTCATTATATTTGAGGGATACAAACTAAAAAGCCAAGGCCTAAGTATTGATCCTTGCGGAATACCACGAATTAATCTGTTTGTGAAGTATTCTTGCATCATCTTGACGGCTGCTTTTGAGAAGCCAATATAATTGAGCATGGATATAATTATTTTTCGATTCAATGAGTCCAATGCTTTACTGTAGTCCAGTAGAATCAATAACGAGATGTCTTCTATATCTGTTGCTGCCAACATGTCATCTGTTATTTCAAATATAGCTATTGTAAAGCTATGTAGAGGCATATAATCCTACTTAAAGGTAAGCACTTAATTAAAGTTACTAATATATTTCCTGATTGGTTTGTTCGAAATACGTTCCAATAACTTAGAGAATACTTATGGGTCTGAAATCTATGTAAATTTAGTTTCTTCAGTTCGGAACAAACATTATTCATATTTACATTTTCAAAATTCTACAGTATTTCATGGCAAGGTTCGGCTTCGAAATACCAAGATTTGCAAAAACCGCACTGTGGTTTGATATATCACAAACTCTGACTTCAAAATTTTGTTCGTGTAACCATTTTTGAGTCTATTCGTGTCGTACTTTTATGATTATGACATCTGAACCAAAGTCCAATCGTTCCAAAGGGAGCATAACAAATAAATCGTTTGGTATTGTGAGAAAACAATTCATGGCTTTCGCATCACGATTATGCATCTACCCACTCGTTATTGCCTGATCATAATTCATTGTCAAAAAACAACACCATAATTATGCCTCAGCCACCGTATTCACTAGATTTGGCACCCTGTGACTTTTCCCTGTTCACAGGATGAAGAAACATATGAAAGAAAGGCGTTTTGCGATGATTCAGTAGATTATTTTTTCGTTAATCATCAGCTGTCGCACCACTACGAATGACAACTCTCAGAGGTCTCGAGCTAAGGATTGACGAGGTCTTACCTTTTAACGTGTGATTCCTAACAAAATAGAAATGCATGAATAAATGAATATATTTCTTTGCGAAAAATGAAAATTTACCCTACTTTTCGAACATATCCTGTATAGTATTTTCGTATTTCATATTACTCTGGTTGAAAAGTGCCTTTCAGGCCCAACATTTTTTCCCGCCTCCGAAAAATATGAACGACTTTTCATTCAATTCGGAATGGAGTGTAGATGATTTTTAAAATAATTCAGTTGTCGCTTGCGAAAATCGCAAAAGTTATGAAAAATTACCTGAAAAAATGGGGTTTAGTTTTTGCAAAAACTATGTGACAATTTGTAATTTTGATGAAAAATTGAAGGGGAAGAAATTAAAAAAAAAGTCGCATCTCCAGGAACTGTAGAACCAATATTTATAATTTTTTCTTTTCAAAACGGGTACTCTAGCTCAAGCAAGAAACGCCCAGTTTGGACCTCTAATAAAAAAATAATATTTCAACTTAATAATTAAAATTGAGTTCTGAAAAATTAGTCACATACTGAATAAATGATTGAACAATAATTCCTGGTCAAAAAATTGTTATCGAAATTTTCTAGATAATAATGCATTGGTTAATTTACAATTTTTTTTCTATGCAATTTTCTAAATTGCAGAAAAATATTGGATTTTTGGTTTGTAAGATGCTTATATATGCTGAAGAACTTGAGACAAAATTCTCTTGTTAACCTAGTTTTATTCTGAAAATAATAGATTTAAAGTGAAATTGAAAAGCTGAAGTTATTGATAAATATACTCCTGAAAAAAGTTATGTCAAATGGAATGAATAACTTAGTGAGAGTTGAAATCACTCGTTGAATTTATTTTTCAATTATTAGAGAATAAATAAGTCCTGAGTTTTCTTGTCATATCTCATGTTATAAACATGAAAATCAGGTCAGAATGATGGAGTAAGGAAATACCAACTTTTCAAAATTCCGTATCAAATATAAATGAATGTTTCTTTTTTGTTAGAGAAAATGATTGATAACCCAACCTTTTGGAGTTTCATTTGCACATTTGAAGTGAAACACGGAGCATAATTTTCCCTTGTGCTACCGTAGTATAATTATTTCCACATTTCTCATTTGTGAAAAATTATTTTGAGTATATAATCAACGTATGAAGAATACATTTCTAGTTTCTCAGCTGCAACTAATTCCAAGACAGATCATTATAATTAGTTAATTTATTACCATTATAGACCAACTTTGTGAACACCTGCTCCTTTTTTTGGTGGTAATTCTACAATTACTATAGTTGCTGTGGTCTTTTACAATTCCGTAATTACTAAAATAATCGATGGCAATCAATTATGAATGTTTATATTTCCTTCAATACGATCTGGAGAGTGTGAAAAAACGTTCAACGTATTAGTTGATTTGATTGGGCTCCATTGAATATAACAAATTTCATATAATGTGTTATATAATTGAATATTTTTACTTGTTTGCGTGTGATTATTTTTCAATTTACTATGAATGATTGAAGACGGAGCCGAATTAGCTTTTTCACATGCGATTCAGTTTTTTCATTCATTCTTATCCATTCTGCCAGTATTTTCTATATAATACGTGGCAACCATAATATTAGTAGTATATGACTAAATTTAACAAAGTATGGTCATCTGTAAATGGCCACATCTGTTTCACGATTTTCGCCATTAGATTTTACAGCCCTATTTCAAATTTAAATGATTTATATTTGGAAAAATTTCTACATCATATTTCAAAAAACTGACTTACTTGTGGAGAGGTCACGATTTAGTATTAACTCATGTATTGAACAAACCTCATTTTTTGTGGAGAAAATCACAGAATATTTTCAATCAATTATTTTGGAAATTCTCACCTTCTAAAATATAAAAAAAAATTAATGAAAATTGTTATGAAAAATTTCATATGAGTATAAAAGAAGCGAAATTTCAGGTCACTTTGAAAAGTTACTGCAGAAAGTCAATGTAAATATTTTATAATTCTACAAAAAAGAGCCTAAACATTAGGCTCTATTTTTTAAACACGCTTTATATTAGCTACACATGTATGTTTGTAACTCTCAATGTCGGGATCTGTATTTGATAGAATTATTGACATTATTGCTTAATCTATTCGCGGGCAGATGGCGCTGTATGTAACCTCCTTGATATATAGACATTATTATTTGATCTATTCGGGGGCAGATGGCGCTATAAGTAACATTCTTGATATATAGACATTGTTGCTTTATCTATTCGCGGACAGATGACGCTGTACGTAACCTTGATACAATTCGAACTCACTTTACATGTATTTCTTCATTTGGAAAAAGTATTTTTTTTATTAACACGCTCGCCTGCTGCCTCATTTGTATCTTAACCTAAGCTAACCTAACCTTACCTAACCTGCGCGCCTGTTGCCTTGGGCTTGGTAGCTGATTTTCAGGCTCCCTTTCCGGAATCGGAAAATATAAATGGTCATTTTTATAAATTTTATATATATAATATATATACGACTGAGTGATTCCAATGTTTGAATGAAATAAATATAGTTTAAAAAGGCTAAAAAACATACATAGCATACGAAACTAATAAATTAAAAATAAACACGCTTTAAAAGAACATGGAACTAAAAAGTTAAAATTTTTTTTTTTCAATAAGCTTAAAACAATAACGAACGAAAGATACCAGTATTATTGTAAAAATAGTGTGGGCGCTTTGTATCATATTTTTTGTATATCAAGCGCCCACGCTTTTTTCACAATAATACTAGTATTTTTCGTTTTAGGTTATTAAAAAAAAATAGGTTTCGACAGTATTTTTTCTTTCGTGTAGTTCAAAGTTTATACGGAATTAATGGTTTCGAGTGGGTTTTTTTCATCTAGTTTATGTCTGACAGTCACTCCTTTGTATGATCTGCACATCTTTGGAAAGAGTTTATTTTGGAGTTGATTGGCTTTTTTTCATCGAATGATTTCCAGTTTTTCCTGTATAAAGGTGAAGGAATGGAAAGCCAAAACTTTTTTCTCAAAACTTGATACACACCTTTGAATTCAAACAAGATTTCTATATCTAGGATCAAATCAAATGGGCAAATCAATGTCAGTACGTATTGTCACCGATGACATGAGAAGATTCAACTTATTCATGTCAAAAAGTCATAGTTTCAAGAATGAATTGAGTGCTTCATTCTGTATTGTCATCCAGATTGGATTGTCATCTGATTCAATTTCATCAACAATATTTGAAGTAGAGTGAAGAGAGTGAAAAAAGTTAGTAATCATCAAACTATAGTGCTCGCCGTTGGCAGTGATAGCTTGTCCAACGTCATTCTCAAAGAAATAAGGCCCATTGATGTCGCCAGCCCAAAATCCACACCAAACAGTAACTTTTTCGTGATGCATTGGTCGCTCTTGGATCTCGTGTGGATTGATATCGTCCCAAATTCGACAATTTTATTCGATGGTGATTTATCGATGAAAATTTGGGTCAGTTGTGCATAGATAGCATAGATAAGTCGTTGTGTATATACGTTTACCTTCAGTTGGATTTTGTATGGGTGCAGTCATGACGCAAAATTTGCCAATATGTAGTCTTCTTGTGGTGTTTTCGTGAGCGACGCGATATCCATTGCCTGGGATTCTTCTGCACATTCTCACAAACATCGGTGATATTTTCGACAGATCATGCGTTAAGTCAATGTATGTGTATTGGACAATCGTTTACTGAACCAATGAACTGAAATTTATTCACTACCTGGCAGTAGGACAATTATGACCACCTTTGAACGGACCATTTTACATTAAAGATTTATTACCCACATAGCAATGAATATAATATATA
>WOGP01001245.1:3025-19847 GCA_015342065.1 Leptinotarsa undecemlineata | reverse complement strand
TTGAGCCTATGTTGTTCCCAACTACTTGAAAGTTGTTATCTGCTTCAAGACGTTGAGGTCCACCGACACCTCCTGCTTAATTAAACTGGAACACTAGACGCCCCTTTATCAGATGCAAGAAGGGAGATGGTATTCATGATTGAGGAAGGCGAGGAGCACGCGAAAGGATATCATTTGAAAGATTCAGTGTCCACAAACCAACATATAAAGACATAGTCATATATATTGCCTCACCACTTCCCTGTTAGCGTTAATGAGAATTTGCAGATCCCTCTGGTTATAATTCATGGTGCAATACTCTTGACAGTCAAGAAAAATTCACATCTCATACTAGTTGCTGACTAAATTGCTTTACAGATTATGATAGATTACAATACACCGTAAATAACCAAGAAAAAACTCATCGTTCACATAAGATAGCCTTCCAGCAATGATATTCAAACTCTTCAGTTCTACTAGAAGCTGATCACGTTTCTTATATTCAGTGACCAAATATTGAGCCTGAGTCTTCCGATTTATCGCAACGATAACAAGTAGGCCCTGAACGACGTTCTAGTTGTTATGTTGACGACGCCTCGTACTTTGAATTTCAAATTAGAATCGGGGCTGTTTTTTACGGAGCTATTGGAATTACAAAACGGGCGCTACTTCCCCATTGTCGAGTGTCACTTCTGTTGTAATGGAAAATAACGTTGGAGTCATCTATTATCACCGAAGGGGCAGAATGATGAGACGGAATGAAGGGGCGGTGTAGGGGAGTTGACTTGGTGGAAAGCGTGAGGAGTTTGAGAAAATTTGTTGTTTCCTTATCGAATCAAGGAAAATAAGAATTTATCGACTACAACTGTTCTAGTATTTGGGTTATTAATACAACCATCCAAGAGCCTTATTTGTTTAGAGATCATTAGGAATCAGCCTACAACTCATCATGCATCTTTTCGCAACATCTTTCCAGTTTTCTACATAGAGTTCTGTATCAATGCAATCAATCATGCATTATAGAAAGTTTCCTGT
This sequence comes from Leptinotarsa undecemlineata, assembly GCA_015342065.1. NCBI lineage: Eukaryota > Metazoa > Arthropoda > Insecta > Coleoptera > Chrysomelidae > Leptinotarsa > Leptinotarsa undecemlineata. The sequence goes on along the minus strand of WOGP01001245.1, from coordinate 18,833 downwards.
TTTATTCTTGTCTTTATCTCCACTTTCCTATTTCATTTGTTCAGTGTCCTTCTTAGAAGTGTTCCACATCCTCTCTATTTCCTTCTATTTAGCGATATATTCTAAACCAGAAGTAGGACAAAAAGATCGTTATTGAGAATTATGAATAGGTCCCCGTATAGATCCTTGGGACACTCATTCCACTAGGCTCTAAGTTAGATGTTTTGTTGTGTTCTAGATCGATATAATACTTCAAATTGGATTAGTATGATGTTAGGAATGAGAGAGCTACAGCTTTCCAATAATCATTCGGTTTATAAAGGAGTAAAGGATCGAAAACACAATATGAATAAATTGAGATGAAAATAACGAATCAAAAATATATAAAACGAAATACTCCCGGCTCGTGTTTGTGTCAGTAACGTTATCGTTAGGGAAGACGCCCTGTCAAGTTATCGACGGGGATTTGAGGTGGGTGTCGTATGACCTATCGAAAGACTACACAAGAGTACTCGATTCAAAGTGATCTCGACACAAGAGCATTTCCAACAAGATTCGATCAAATTATCTCAATTCGAGCACACACGCAATTCAAGGGTAACCAGAAACCTAGTATCGTGCTCGACGACACAAAAATGGGGAGGGGAATTATTGAGATAATTTATTTGTTCGTGTGTTTTTGAATTTGAATAAAACAAATTATTTAAACTTGGGAGACATTGATGTTGGGTTGGTCTGTGAAATATCCGAAGCTAAATATAATAACTTTGATCCACCGACTGACATGAAAAATGAGAGGTCCGTTTTCAAAATTCAATAATTCCGATGACCGTTTTCATGAAAGAGATCTAACTACATAATTTTTCTTTGGTACAATCCAAAATTATCCAATAATATTTTTGGATAGAGTATGTTTGTTGATCCAATCAATAACTCGAGTATAAACACAAATAGAAAAAGTACTTGCTTTTCAAGAACCCTTTTCAGGTGCTCCTCAGATCTGCAGAAACATTTTCTTTAGTAATCAGTCCGAGTGATATCAAAATTGCTTTATGAACATCGTGAACTGGCGGATAGAAATAGATAGACACCCAGGAAACATGGTAATCCAAAACACTAATGAAAGTTAGAGATGTAGAGCATTAACTTCATAATGTCCCCTGAAGCAGATCAATACTAGAAAAATAGTATGAAACATAATCAAGAAAGGATGTCTGGATTTGTTGTTGAATTCACTGTTGTACTTAACTGAACTACTGCTGAAGATAACATCAATCTGAATAAGTACTAGATAGGCAAACTAATTCCATTTTCGTGATTTAGGAAGTCCATGGAAATCCAAAGCCTTCATAACAGGTCAGTTTTATTGTATATGAGCTCAGAATGATTTCAGCGATAAAACTAAGGCACATCTTCCTTCGACAACTCAATACAGAGGATCGTGGCACTTCTCATCCAAACTGTCGATAACAATAGATCTCTAACGTCGCTGTAATGGACCTCCTGCAATTTTTTATATTTTGTGGATCATTAATTCGGCTGTGGGCAAGGCAAGTTGTAATACAATTTCTGGAATGGAGGCAATAAATAAATTGCGGCTTTTCCCATTTGAGCGTGATGGTCCTGAGGGGACGAGCGAGCTTCTTTTGTCTATCTATATTCGGATCTCGAAGGAGATATACAAACTGTCGGATTTGTGCAATTTTGATTGAGATATATCGGGCTTTCCACTCGGCAGGAGTCCGGAAAAATACGCGTTGTTTTGATTTCGTATCCGGCGGGGGAGAGGCCAATGTTGGGGCACCTAATCCGGTGGAACTCATTTGCGAAGGTAGCGGATTTCATCCAAAAAGACGACAAAATTCAAATATTTTCAAAGACTCCGTATGTTCTCCTATAGTTATTAACTTATTTGTTTAGCACTTTTCAATCCGTATTGGCCTGAGATGAAAAACAGAGGCTGGATTTTTAGACTCATCCAACGGTATTAACAGATTATAGATTGTAGTTCCGTGTGAAATTTTTTGCAATTGAAACAAATGATAATTGAGAATCTTTATGCATTCTATAAATTTCATTGTTGATGAAATATCCACCTATAGGTCACAAATGGGGTATTCAGAATGAATGAATATTATGAACTCTGGTCAATGTCGATGATTTTTGTCTGATTCGAAGAGTAAAGACACTGCTGACATTTTTTGAAGTTAGAACAATTCCGCAACCGAATTATCTCTTGAAATATTTTTTTTGAGTCGCTAGGTATGAAAAATTATTGAAATTTGCCCCATATTCTCTTTCTGAATTATAATTACTCCATCTGTAATGCATATATTAGGGATCATCATGAGAAACACTTTCAAAATTCTATTTGATATCTTCAATTCATGATCAAATCCTGAATAAACGTGATTTGAAATTTGATGGTTATTGAAATTATCAAAATCTGAGAATGACAACATGGATTCAGAAGCTACTTCACCATTAAAATAGCATCAACTGATGCGATTGATAATCATAAAAGTGATTATAATAATTTTCAGATATTCTTACTAATCATCACAAACTACTGATGTGAAAAGCTTTATAAAATGAGAATAGTGGAATTACTCAGTGGTTTGAATGCGAATAATTCTGGTGGGTTGTTCCAAATACTTACCTAAAAGATTACGGAAAAAAATCATAAGGCAAAACTTTGACAATTTTTGAAATGTATTTAATATTTATGTACCTTAATTTGACGAGTCACATACATACTTTTGAATAAAAAATGATGAAGACTTGAATTTAATCGTCTGAATATTCCCTTATTTGCTTTTTATAGCTTATCCCCATTGGGAACTATATTCATATGTGGTCCGCACTGTTGTATATATCCAAAACCTAATATATATTCATGAGCAGCCGAAAAAGCACTATAGGTAATGTAAGTTTTCATATTTGATGCAGTTTTCGACGGGGGACTGATTTTGTGAATATCTTTACGATGCATTCTTTTTCAGTCAGTTCCGTCAAGTAAAAACCGCGTAGGAGGAGGAAACGCATGTGTCGTGGGTTAAAAGTGGCTTAAACCATAAAACAGTGAATCTTTTATTGCCGTTAGTACTACGAAAACCGCAGGGGTAGTTAGAAAACCTCTTGCGGCTTATATAAATCAAACAGTACACGAAATGCACCCGAACTATTAGCTTGTTTGGGTTTTTATGAAATATTCAGAGCCTAGTGCAGTGGAAAGCGTCTTTATCGTTGAAGGCTGCGGTTAAAAATATCAACACGCAAGGTTTCTGACAGCCCTTCCATCAAGGGAGACTGAATTACTAATTTTTCTACAAATGATATCACTCACGTAACACCTTTGTGGTTACACATGCGGAATTAGATTCGGTAATGGAACGGGTGAAGTTTTCAGCAATAAAACTTGCTATTTCTAGACTGGAGATATCATCTACCTGATATGGGTTAGCCAGTTTCTACGTTGTTTTCTATTTTTCATTTCACTGTGCTGACTAAGTTGGAAATTCATGTTTCGGTTTCATTTGCATAACTTCACAAATGGGAAATAAAAATAATGTAAATGCAAATAGCATTTCTCGTTAAAAACACTGGGGTGATGAATAAAAATAATTGGTTCAAATCAATTGAATTATTATTAATATTCATCAGGATTCAAACTAGTGAAATCGGGTGAAAGTATTTGAGGACAATGCACCCATGAAATGTAGTAGGGTCGTTTTTAGCCCAAAAGGCATTCATGAGAATCCCATAATGAGAAACATACATTTGAAAATGGATTATCAGAATTGCTTTTTATAATTGTTCACAGTACACTGGAACCTACGGGGTGATTTATTTCTTCTGATGAGTGTGCTAAACACGGATCATCATCCCAAAACCAGTTTAGAATATAGCAAATTATTTGGTATGGAACCATATGAAAAAATATATCAATGAGAAATAACAACACTGTGAAAGTATACTTGGGAATACTCACGAGAACATCTGAGAAAAGAAATGAAGAAATGTCTCATGGCAGGGACCGTCTCATGAAAATTACTGGGCTACTCGACAGGATACCTCAGAGATATCTGAACAGAATAGAGCTGAATAATCTTGTTCAGAACGATTGAAAGGAATACGATTGTCATAACGAATTTCATGAGAAGATGAAAATAAGGAAGCGGTAAGCTCATGAGGAAGTGCTATTCTACAGAGATTCGAAGTGAATAGCAGTTAAAAATCAAATATTCGTCGTCCTAGAAGAAATCGTTCATGTATGTAATAAATCATCTCCCCGAATGTGAATTTCGAACCAGACCATCTGAAACCTTTTCAAAATGAACCGATAACATCACCGTGAACGTTAATAACTGCGAAGAGATCGCAGTTTCAAAGTAACAAACCCTTCCGGCATCCTTCTTTTGAATTATGGGAAACAAAGAATTCTCGTTAAAAGATCCAAAAGTAATTTCCATGTAGCATTACGATTCCATCCGAGCCATGGTCATTTAGCAATGGAAATTGAGCTCTTTCGATTCCGTGACGCGTTTCGATAAAAGCGTTATCATCACGGAGAGCACAGCAAATTTAAAATGTTCATTAACGATATCGTCGCGAGGGCCATGATGAATGGCCCTCGAGTTCCGCCGAAACAAAAGAATATCTCCTCGCTGCCCAATATCTTAATTAAAGTTACCGATTTATTCCCCTCGAGTCGAGTCGCTTTGTCTGAGGACGAGATGAAATGTAACGTCGGTATCTAGCGAAGAATAAGAAGATCTTGTTCTTTAAATTACACAATTTAAAAGTTCCATTCGTGGAATGAATAAGTAAGTGTGCCGGAACCGAACCGGAGGATGTCGTCGGCGTCATTTGTTTTTATCAGGGGTCCCTCGGGAGGGCGAACAGATGCTAGTGCAACCTTAACTGGAGATGTTTACTTACCTCTGGTCGAAGCGGATCATAAAATAATGACCGCACTTCGGGAAAGTTTCGTTGGGATACACGAGAAACTTCCGGAATGGTCGATGTAACCGAGCGGACACTGCTGGACCGAGGAATAATTTAGTAAACGAGATAGAGACAATAAATATTTAGTTGAAGTGGTCTTTATCAAAGATCGGAGCTGCTAAAACTGCAATTGTTTACGAAAGTCGTTTCAAATAAGATGGTACTTTTTGCACAATTGTGTTTTTATTGTTTCTACCAGTATTTTTGTTGACATAAAAACGATCAGTAGCTGGAGTCTGAGTCCTACTACGCTGATATGTTTACTGAAGGTTGGGATTTCATTAAGCGTGATTTAATGAAATTGGTTTGATGTAAGATTGTGCAAAAGGGTATTACTGTGGAGCTGGGAGTTTGATATTCAACATATCTGCTTTTTGATGCAGCGAAGTTTTTAATGATACATTCTTAGTCGTGATTCTCAAACACGTTCCTTTTGTAATGGGCTAATGAAGTGGAATGAAGATATTATTCTTTACGAGTATTCTTCATTATATCGAATGAAGCTTTTGAAGAAACCATTGTACCTACCATCTTCATAATGGTACTATTCGATTTATATCTAAAGAAATTTCGTATCCAATTTGTTGAATTGATTGATTTTGAAAATAATTGAATATATAGATACCTAAACTAGTGATTGCAATCTGATATGCTGAAAAGTAAATCTTAGTAATTATATTTATACTTGAATTGAAATAATTTCCAAAGCATTCATCAAAATAGTCATCTGAAGAAAATTCGCAATTGAGATGATTGAAAATATACCAAATGTATTCCATTCACTATTTGGGTTGGTTATTCACGTTGTGATTATTCTGCTGTTACTAGAGATCGATCTCGTTCATTAGGTGACATTAATATGAAATTTTCCGACCAACTTTTGAACGAAATATCTGATGCGTTTTTAGCACCAACATCACTTTAAATCACTCAAAATTTAAATAAAGTCGAAGACAATAAATCACGTTCGGTAAATTAAATATATGGGCGTGTATAAAATATAATTTGTAGTTATAAATATAATGTGTAATGGATTATGCTGGTAACTTTTTATTATAATTTATTGATCACTTTCAATTAATATTTATACCCGACACTTGATGATTATCGTCGTGCATAAATAATTCAATTTGAATACATCGAATCCAGTTTTCCGGAATGGCATGAAGGCATTGGATGTAAAATTGATTTGTTTTCTCTCGCTGTAAGGTGTTCTAATCTATCGTTCTGCTCTTACGGATGTTGAATTTGAATATTTGTCAAGGATCTTGAATGTTTTTGATTAGTGCGTACTACACCAAATCGTTTGAAATTCAATGGTTATCTGTTTTTCTGATTCAAATAATATGGAAACAGTTTGTAATGTATATCTTCGTATTTATATTGTTATAGGAAGCACTATTTCGATGGCCATATACAAATTGATTTGAGGGGAAAAAGTAGCAAGGAAAATATGAAAATGAAATTGAAAAATATCGGTTTCATTGGCATATATCCGAAAGTAAGGGAAATTTATGGGTTTTCTTAACACATGCTGTCAACCCTCAAATTATGCAACTTTTCTCTAATTCAACCATTTCTTATCTCTTATAAGTTTCCTATCTCGGACACCCAGTAGAGTAGTAGAGTAACATGCATTTGGTGAACAAGAATATATTTTTCAGGCTGGGGACACATATTCAAGAAATACGGTGCCGTTTTTCTTCCTTCCAAATATAATTTTCTTCCAATGAAAGATTATCAGCAAATACTTAGTTAACGGTGGTTATACTCATTATTTACAGTTTTCTCGTAGTGTGATTCTTGATAATCTTTCAAAGCGTCGAAATTTTCGACAACAATTAAGAAGAACAAAGCCGATTATAATTAAAGCGATTAAGGGTGTAAAATTAACTTTTTGCGTGGCCGGCCTTTGTTTTCCTCCTCGAGGCTCGTGTTCTTCAAGACTATTCCTCTGTTGCGGTAATTCCTTAACGCCGTAATGGTTGAGACGCCAATCCAGCCCGCCTCACGCTTGGACGAACTTCTCCAAGACTGCTGCTCCGCTTTTCGTTCTTTCCGCCTCGTCAACTCTTGTTCCGATATTTCCGCGAGTTCCGTTTTGAAATAAGCCCTCTGACAATGCAGATCCTATTCGAATTATACAAATGGCATGCCGTGCGAGCACTCGCTATTATTCTCCGTTGAGCTTTACAATTTTAAAATTACCTTTTACCACAATGCCGGGTAGTTTTCGTAATTTATATGTCATCGCCGCATCATGTGGAGCAGTTTTAAATTTTGATTGCGACGTTATATCAAGAGGAAATTGTTCCGGGAAGCAGTTGTAGATTTTCTAACTAGAAGTAGTTGAAATTATTTTCATTTTTAATGGAAAACGCAAAAGATGCAATCATCTTTATGTGAAACTTCCAGTTTGGTTGAATAATAATGAAAAGTCCTCTTCGTAGATCCATGTTCTTATGAAAAGGCGATGACATCTCTTCTTACGAAGACGCCATTCATGGGATAGACAGGGAACTCGATCTTCCAATATCAATGATGAACGAGGCTCCCTAAGGCGGTCGGTTTCGAAGCCAAGCTTTGACATCGACCACTGACGAGATTCGTCTCTGTTTTTCACTTCAGCTTTCATTGCAAGGCAACTAACCAGAACACCAACACAACGCAATTATGATTCAACGCCAGAGAGCACTGTTTCAACCCACCATGGATATCATCAGTGGAATTAGGCGAGACTCAACTGTCTTTGAAAGACAAGTATAAATAAGAGAGGGCGATGATAATTTTTTTCATCGCAGCATCCAAGCATATTCAACACCTTCAATTCCAAAGTGTTGAAGTTTCTACGATAGTCTGTGATAGGTTGTAATAAGATAGTGGCGAAGACTTTGATAACCTAATTCAAAAGACATCTACACTCACACTGATTATTTAGATTGTTACAGTAACCTCAATAGATATATTCAAATATCTCAACGAGCGCCACATATCTTTATCCTCAATAGTTATTAATCTTGCAAGAAATCACTTGAAACAAAAAATCCCATAAATAAAAAAACTGAATTGTAAAATATCATAATTATCTTATAATAACAGTTAGGAACAACGTCTAGGTGTTAATTGAAATCTTTACCGTTCAATTAATTATCATATAGTATAAATCAAGGATATGTTTGTTCATAAATCTAACAAGTGATGACTTTATTTGATGGCGTTTGATTAATGTACCGAAAGTACGTAATTCGATGAGGTATTTCAGTGATATGTGTGATCTGAGTGGGAACAATGAAAGTTCGTGACTCCAGGTGTAACCTTCCAACACTGGGGAAATTAAATCATCTGGAATTGCGTCATTATCTTTAGATTAAGGTTATTACTTTTCCTGATTATTACGACTGAAATTCACCACAACTTCTTGGAAACTTCTGCTTAGGATCAATGTAATTCTGGGAGGACTATTTGAATACGAATTAGTGAGCTTTGGGATATATACATTCGTTATAATTTTAAGGTCATAGGTACAAGGAAATATTTTCTGAAACAACTGTCACAGCTTTTCACGTTCGTATGGATTGAAAACTTCAACATGTTTTCAATAGGAATCTAATATACTCCCACAAGAGTCTGTCAAATAGTGTTTGTATCTAACATAAAATAATCATTTGATACTCATCCTTGAGATTATGTCACTAACTGTAAAATGTCATGAGAACTTCAGTACACACATTGGAATACACAAAATGTTTCAGAGGATACTTATTTTAGATTACATATTGAACTTGCTCTTCCTCTAGAAAATGAAAAAAGTGTTAGTGATCTTGAAGTTGGGAGTTCAAAAAATTATTGATTTATTATTGGATCAACTTTCAAATTACCACTTAAAGAAATAAGAAAACCTTCCTGTGAGCAAAATTTCGTGAAGAGAAATATTTTTCGACTATGTAAATTTACTCGGCGGAATTTCGAAGTTATGATATTCACATTCCTGCTTTCCGAAGAGTAATGTTTTTATTTTCGTGTCAGTTACATTACATTGATGGGTAGAGTAAGGGCGAGGTTATCTGAATTCCAGGGGTCGACTCCGCATCTCACTAATGGAAGTTGTTTAAATAGAAGCATCCTTCTCTGTCGTTAATAGCTCACCGAACGGAATGGAAAACAACTTCAGTGGAAACAGCCCTCATTTTCACAATAAAGAAGACGATAACGTTTCGCCACCACCTCAGCAATTTTCTCTGCAATAACGTGAAAATTCAAAACGGCAATCTCGCGTCTATTATGGATTTGAATGGATCTGAAATTGTTACTTGGTAATAAAGTTAGAATGTAAGCTCTTTCTGAGAATTGACCGTGATATTATTACTGGTGAAATTATAACAATGTTGTGAATACAATCAAAATGTTTTGTCTAACTGAATGTATCTGCTTTGTTGGCAATACTATCAGTTTCCATGCTCTTTTGAAGGACTGGCAGTGATATTATTATTGGCGAACCAATTGCATTGTAAGTTTTCAAACAATGTTTATGGTAAGGACATTTTTTGGATTTTGTGAATTTATGTTCACTGGGCAAACTTTACGCGGACATGAAATAGATGTATCCCACAACGTTTTGTATTTTTCTATACAGAATTGAATAAATTGATGATTTGAATCTTCACTACCAAAAAGAAATTCTACACCTTCATTCATGGGTAGAAATATCAATATTTGATGAAACTTTGAATTCCTTTGAAAATCCAGACACACAATAACATAAAAAAATCCTCAACAACGATATCATCATATAACGTCACGTTACCTAATCATTTTTCATTATTTCATTTCTCAAAATGAAAGGTGGAAAGGATATGTTTCGACGTACAAATATATAAAAAATTTAAATATCTCCAAGCAATTATTCTAAGCCTGAGCGACGGTGCATCATTCATTCAGATAACCTCTTGGACCTCGTTCAACTCAAATCCGGTCTGACTCGATCTCTCGTAACGATGAATTGACAAATATCAAGAAATTTCCGAGAATTTAACTTTTAATCGATGTATACTTTTTCCATCGGTGTCGATTTCTTTATTTTTCTTCGAATGGGCCTGAACCTCGCATTCAGATGTTAGATAAGATGGCAGTTACCTGCAGATGTTGATGTCCATGGGAAACAGTTGGGGATATTGTACGATAGGTCGTAATGTATTGTAGGTGTGATAGTTTTAACTTATATAGTGTGTACTTTCTTCTGGACTTTTTTGAATTTTGAGAAAATTAAAAATTAATGTAGCAAATGGATGAAGGTTCACAATATGCTATTATGAGAATACTGCGACTTTTATGAATTTGTATTCCTACAGAGATTGCATTCATATTTCCAGTTTTGAATGATTTCATCTTTGAAACAAAATCCGACTACAAACTCGTGATTGGGGAAAAATACATAGGTAACAATAAAAAATGTATGCCGATCCCGGATACCGGAGTTTTACCAATTCGTCCCATAGTTCAGCTTTGGCTGATTATTCGTTGTTACCTCTGCCGGCACGGTAAAAAAGGCCATCAGTTACTATCACACGATGACGCGAGCTAATGCAGCAGTAATAAATTGAGATTTGTGCGTCAGATATATTTGAATATCGGGCCGTACAGATGTGCATTGCCGTGTTGTACACAATTACACATTGTGGTGACATTAGTTTAATTCAGTGCCTGCTAATGAGAGTTTACGAGCAAACCACGTGAACGCCACGCAATGCCGACTTCCTTTTATTTTTCTATTCACTTCAGTTTAACGTTTGCTGTCCGGTTAGTTAGCGAAAAAGTTATGAGTACGCAACATTTGCTTGCAAAGTGCGGTTGGTTATTGCGTTCATTTATAATATTCTCGGGTACTTAGTCATAACCTCAATTTTTCATCAGCCGGCTTTTCTGCCGCAATTGTTTAGACAGTTCAATTGAGTGTATACGGGAAATCGTGCCAGGCGCTCGAATCTATGAATAAATGTTGAACATTGCAAAATACTCCTTCACAACTATTCAACTTTCAACTGTGGCATTAACTTTAAAGAATTATGACGTTTACGCATTTAAATTAGACTAAGTTGCTTTATCTGATGGACATTGGATGACAACTTCTTATTTCTATCAGTTTTTATAGTCGCTGCTCAAACACAAACAAAATTGGGCGTCAACATTTAAAAAATGGGAGGACTCCTCGAGTATATTGAATAATATGAAGTTTCAGTAGATTCTTATAATATTATGTAACCATATTATACTGATTAGTTTATTTGGTGTATGACCTTCTAGCTCAGATAGCTCTAGTGAAACTCTACCAAATATAGTCCGGCTCGCGGAGGGGCAAATATGTGCTCTGCAGGTCCATTCATATTCCAAATAGAGACGACATACTAAATCTTCTTACAATCCAAATTTATTCATATGGTTATTCCAGACAACAGTAAAATGCAAGTAGGCCTGATGAAAAACATAAGTTTGAATAAATCTGTTTTTTCGTTACCCAGCTGTCGCACCTCTACGAACGACAACCCTCAGAAGTCATTCTTGAAATAATCTAACAATGAAGTCCTGGTAGACTTTACCAGAAGTTTGTAACTCTTTTTGAAATCTAGATATTCAAGATATTCCTTTTTTTGGTTGGAGAAACATTTAGTGATATCAATAACAATTTTTGGTCCGATGAAATCCCTTACATCGTCGTGCCTTGTCTGATTCATTACTGTCTTGGCCAATTCGACCAGAAGTATAATATAATTATATCGAGTATAACATTAATTATATTTACAAATTTACACGATTTTTGTTACTCTACTGTTTTTTTTGTGAGAGAATGTCTTTTCTAATACACAATGCGTATTTTGTATTGTTTAATGGAATTTGATGTTAGCATAAGTGAAAACAAAAGTTTACTTTTTGTCAGTCGATGAAAATAGAAAAAGACATTTTCGTATGACAAGCTGAAAAGCCTATAAAACAGAGCTTTCAATGCCATCAAAATTATGTTCTCCGCTGACCCATATGGAAAAAAGAAAGAAATCCATAAATACCCTTTCCAATTCGATGTTGTTCTGATAAAAATAACGGTGGTAATAAATGCATCGACTTTCATCGAAAAACATTTTCTAGTCTATCATTCCCAAAACAATTACGATCCATATCGAGCGCTAAGTAATTTTGGAAAAGTAAACAGGACCATTACGATGCCCATCTGATATCAATTTGGAGTAAGTAATGAAAGCCCCCTTATGTAAAAACTGTTACAATAATTGAAAGCCGACTGGCTAATGAAGAGTTTGCGCTTCTTTGCTCGCATTAGTGACGATAACGGTCCTAATGACTTAATCGATAATTGTTCATTTGCTTCATATAAAATTACAAATGTTAGGTTCGGATGAGGGAACAACGGGCCGTCGTTAAATGGGCATTACGACACCACCTGATCCTGATGGTTGATAAATTTCCACTCTATCAGGGGAAAATACAAAGAATATATCTGGTTTGATTGGTTTGCAAACGGCTTAAGCACTACTGTATCGTAAGTATAGAATTTGTAGGCAAGTATAAGGAGGAACGAAACAAGTCCTGTTGTACACAAGAAAAAAGAGTTTGAAGAAAGTACCATCAAGTTTTTTGCATTCCTTCGAAATGCAGCCTGAAAAAACTCTGGCTGCTAATAGCACTACTGAAAGTGAAAGACATATATATCAAGTAGTACACGTTGTCGGAATACAAAGTTTTCAACCGATATACTACAGTGACATTTTCACATTGTTTGAATGTTTAGACTACCTTTTGGACTAAAAATCACCCCGTGACCATTCAGAAGTCATTGTTGGTATTTTCACTACACCAAAACTAATGAATCTCTGATTATTTACTCAATCTTCGAGTGGAAAAAAAAATGAATAAGCCTAAAAAATGTTGAAAAACTCACCAGGATCCGAGGCGTCCAAACTTTGCTGCGATGCGGGTGGTTGGGAGAGAGGTCCAGGCGTTCCGGGCGATCTGACGTCATCGTTCACTGGCCCTCCATATGATAACGACGACGAGGGAGGTCTCTGCAATCAGAAACAATACTTAGGCATAAATGATGATATCTTATCAGTTCGCCTGCGAAGGAGAAATGGTCAAAGAGGAAAGGAAATTTCATCATTTTTGGGGTTAGCTTGAATGATTCGAAAATGGTTTGCTTTGGATAAAGGTGTGATCCGTATCTAGATTAGTATTCTCAATCAGTATTATCGTTGAATTTTGTAAATGTTCACCATTGTCAAAGACATTCAGCTAACATATTCATTTCGAAATGGGCCATATTGAACATAATTTGATCAATCTGTAACTGTTTAATTATTTGTGATGATTATCCAAAATAATTGATAGGGATAATATCATCAATTACTTCATTACGAATTAAACATTCGTTTCCCAACGAATGTTTAATTATGTTATATATATATGAAATACTTATTTCACTTCGGACCAAATCTTTTATATTTTGTTTATTCCTTTTATAAGACTGATGTTATAAATTGTTTCTGATAGTAATGCAACATTTGTATATTAGTGATACAAGAGACAAATTTGAAATCAACTTTTTTGAAGGTTTTCCACAATTTTATTTCTTTTCACTAATCAACTATATCAAGTCCTCAACTCCCAACATATTCTAATCCCTCATTTCCCGTCGAATTCGATAAAAACGCGGTTTTCGAGCATCCAGCAGATACATAATACACAAAGAGAGGGATCACATCTAGCAGTGGTCCCAGTCCCAGGGGTATGAGACATGACACTTCACTTTGGAGTGACGGAGGCCTATGCAAAAAAATATTGAAACACGACACCTCTGCTCCACGGCTCTGGATTCGGAGAACCCTCTTTATTATAGGAAATATTCATGAAGGAGGGACTGCGCCGACAAAAATAAAAATAATGTCTGGTCTGGTGAGACCAAAAAGTGAAAACGGATGGCTGGGCTGGATAAATGGTCTCGGCGGGGATTTCTACTGGGGCTCAATCTTTTCTCTGGTGATCAAATAAGTCCAATAATAATATTGAAAATCGAAATGAAATACAAAAGGTAATATCTACTATTGAGAAACTTTTTCAAATAAGTGAAAATAATGTTTCGAATGTAAAGTATTATGACTGTTGAGGAGATTCATCAGAAACATTAAACTCAAGAATTTTTCGTTTCCTCTATGATAAATCTCACATACACAAATGTAATTGAACATGGTCCAATGTCCGTCGCGGTATTACTCAGGGTAACCTTTTCTCCCCACCAAAAACTTGTCAGATTCTACTGTGTATGAAAATTGGGAGGGGTAAATTTTCAACGTACGGGAGTTGGATATTCCCGTATGATGTAAATAATCGGGCTTCTTGAACTGGTTTCTATTTGAATATATAATCCTCACAACTGAAATAACCGTGCAGTTGGAATTGCTGGAAAAAATAAAAACTGTTTGTATTTCCCTCTCGTTGTTGAAAATAAATGATAAATTATACTCATAACAGGCGGTGAGACAACTTTACGGTTCATTAAAATTAGCAGTTGTAATATCAATTAACTTTACCGGTACAGCACCTTGTATATGTTTTATTGAATATAACTAGGTGTGTAAAAAAATAATGAAACGCGTGAACGAGTTAGGAAAACACACACCCCAGGCAAGTTGAGTGGAACAAAACTTTCTACTTCCGGTCATCGACATATGCCTTGTATTGGCAAGCAGTAAAAATTATCGTATGCTAACAGAATAGAAAGATGGTCGAAATAAGAATAATTGAATTTCCAAGCGAATATTGAATTTACTTTGGTTCTTGAATCGGTATCCGGAGGTTGGACGTGGGTGCTTTGTTCACTCAGTCAATCAGTCAATGTGTGAGTCGATGGTTCAAGCCGCAGGCTAAACGATCGATTATCACTTGCTATCGTCCAACACGTGTTAGGAACCATACGTTAAAAGGTAAGACCTCGTTAGTCCTTAGCACGTAGAATATGCTATTTTATTGAAAAATCGTTTGACTCACTTGAATCTCAATTAGATTTTTGTTGTCTATGGGAGGCTTTTAATTGGGTGGATGTACTACTGAAAAATCTCTAGTAATATAGTGAAGGATCTTAATTGGTTCGAGTCCTATCGGAGTCAGTGTTCTCAATTTGCAAGAACTCGTCCCTCTCAGAAATTGATCATATAAAAAATGGGTTTGTTCTTGGACCTGTTTCTGCAAGGTCAGTTTTTGCAGATGATCCTACCATACTGATTCCTTCCTGATGAATGTCTCAAAACAAAAATTCTGTAATTTCTTTATGATTGACCAAAAATGTCTTTGATCAATGATAATATCCTTTCTACCGTCCCTACTAAATTTCTTGGATCCTATCTGGGTAATAGCGTATAATTGTCAACATCATAACTTGAGTAGAAAATTATTGTGTAGTTGTTGTAATATATGTATTTGACTTGAGGAAGAAAAGTGCAATATTTAGTAGAACGTGTAATGAAAATGACATTCACTTAATTTCTCTCCTTGCAGAGTTGGTCCTAGAGTATCCTACAAGAAAATTTTGAAAAACAATAACTGTATGCGTAGAAGATGAAAACATAGCTCTTTATGACTTAGTTCTTGTGTTAACCCACTGAAAAATAATTTAAAACTATACATTCCAATATTCATTTCATTGAAAACCTCAGTAGTCCATAATATGAAAAAAAAAAAGAATTATCTGTTGGTTAAAAATAACTGTTACTGTAATCCTACTTTTCAATCTATACAAACATTTGTGAATGTTTTATTTTTTTCT